>PITA01021699.1:0-32072 GCA_004023965.1 Spilogale gracilis | reverse complement strand
ATAGGGATGTAACATACAGCATAGGGAATATAGTCAATAATATCACAAAAACTTTGTATGGTGATTGATGGTAATTACACTTACCATGGGAATCATTTGCTAATGTATAAAAATCTATCAAATCATTATGATGTATACCTGAAACTAATAGGATACTGTATGTCAATTGTACTTCAATATAAAGAATTGTTTTCTAAATTAGGCCAAAAGCTTTTGTTGTGAATGCTTAATTAAAACCAGCATATAGATTTGAAAAAAACTGGAAAAAATAATTGTATGAATATTTTTAAGAAATTTGAATGAAGGGGAAGTGGAGAGCTCAAATAAAGAATATTCGAAGTTTTTTTAAACTTGTTTAGAGACTTTTTAAAAAAAGATTTCACTTATTAGAGAGAGAGAGCATTCGTGCTTGTCAGGGGAGGGGCTGAGGGAGAGGGAGAAGCAGACTATCCACCTCCTCCACTCTCCCTGGGGTCATGGCTTGAGCCACCCAGGCACCCTAGAGATATTATTTTTATTCTCACCAATGCATCTTATAGGAAAATGTTTTACCTCTTTGTAATCCAAAGCACACTGAAAAATATAAACTTGTACTATTTCCAAAATTGAAAATTTACTTATGAAATCTAGCATATACTTTCAGGTTCTGAAAGTGAATGTACCATGGCTTTCTGCTGTATATCTTCCTGGAAACTTTCCATCCCATAAACCAAACATGTTTGGATAAGGTTCATTTGCATATCTGCAAGTCAACAGGGTAACAAAGAGCTTCCACAATGAAAGGAAAAATATCAAAGTATAACAGAAACATATGCAACTCTCCAAACTTCGAATCCCATGAGCATCTGGAGATAATTCATCTTGCTGTCTCTTAATTGCCAGTAGGTTTATCACAACTTCCACAGTTTGATTATTAAGCAGGCTGAACTGTAAGGTGTTATTATAATTAGCTCACTAAAGTGTGTACAACAAAATGGAGAAATAGAATTCATTTTCACTCAGGAAGACAGGAAATTAGGAAAGGGACTCATTCACTTTTCTCAGATACTCTTTGGGCATAGATAGAATCAAGAAACTGAACTGACATTCACATCTGATTATAAAATATGGTTACACATCTTTTATGCAATTTTCATTTCTCTAATACATAATTCCTATAGAGTAAAAAAGTAGTTAACTTGTGGAAGTTTATCTGTTTTTGTTTGGGTTTGAATTATGAAACTGATGACATGCAAAACTGTGATAAGCTTTGGTGGTAATAGTAATTTGATTTGAATGCCAATAAGCCTAGAATTAGACATTACAGAATACTTACTTGGTAGGGACTCATTGGGGAAATATAGTTTTTCTTTCCCAATATGTTCATGAAAAGTATAGGTCTAACTTTCATTTGAGGTATATTCAATATTTATGACTTTATAGAATGGCCTACAGAATAATTTTCTTTGCAACAGTCAGTTGCCTACTAGATATCCACTTCTCCCTCTTTTTTTCTTGCAAAGATACAATTTATTTCATGTGTCTTCTCCTGCCCCACATGACTCAAGGCCTAAGGATCCAATTCTCAAACCCAGGTATAAATCTTGATCAACTACACCAATTGTTGTGATCCTTTTCTCACTGACAGTATTTGGCTTAAGGGTAATCATGTAAATTATGGCCAATGAGACATGAGTGAACATTTGTTGGGGGCTTGTGAGAAATAATTCCTCATTCCTCAGAAGATGATGCCAATGACATGGCTAATGAAAATCATCATTAGGATTAAAGTAGATAATGAGTTCAGAAAAGTAGAGAAATATGGTAGAAGTAGAAATACTTATGAAATTAATTATTTAAAAATTTTTTCTAGGCTCTTAAAAATACCATTTATAAAAATTCACAATTCTGTCTTGTTCATCTAAGTTTTCAAGGGTAATTAATAATGTCTTCACTTTAAATTCCATCTGCATTTTTAAAATGAACTAATGGTTAAATGTAATGGACTAAATGCCTGTGCTTGTTCCCACTTGAAACTCCTAAGTAATGCTGACAATATTATAATAATAAATAGTGATAATAATAACTTTTGACATTTTTTCATCAGGTACTTTGGTCAGACACTGTTCTAAGTACTTTACATGTACTGATTCCTATAATATAAGTACTTTTATTATCTTTATTTTTCAACAACAATAAATAAAATAATGAAAAGAAACAGACTCAGGCAAGTAAATTACCTGTGATTTCTCAGTTGGTAACATGGCACCACAAAAATTCAAATCCAGAGAGGGGCGCTTGGGTGGAAAGGTTTGTTAAGTGTTGACTCTTGATTTTGGCTCAGTCATGATCTCAAGGTCCTGAGATCAAGTCCCATGTCAGGCTCTTAGATCAACATGGAGTCTGCTTAAAACTGTCTTTCCCTCTCTCTCTCTGCCCCTCCCTGTAGGGGACCTTGCGTGATCCGCCCCTCCTGCAATGCCCAAGCCACCAGAAACTTTGGTGGAGGTACCTGTGAATGTGAATGAAAGTCCTTCTGGGCTTTCCCCCTGCCAAGAATCCAGAAAGCCACATACCCTGTGGGCCGGGGCAATATGTCCTTTGTGTGCTTATCCAAGACATATAGTTCCATTTAATCCTCCTACTGGTAATCATATCTCTGTATCTCTTATCTGTATTTCTTGATCCCTCTGCCTCAATGGTCTCAACTTCTGTGAGTTTAAGCAATCACTCTGTACCCTGCAGGAACAATAATAATCGTGTCTCTAGGGAAGGTGCAAAAGCAGTTAAAGATTTAACTGCACCATCCAACTTCCTCACGTTTGAATAATAAAAGACTGGGGCCCTTGTCAGTCAAGAGAGACTGAGACAAAGGCAGAGCCAGAGGAAAAGACAGAGAGCCTGCAAGGAGAGAGCAAGAGAGCCTGAAAAGAGAGACAGAAGCAAAGCAAGGAGAGAAACAGAAGCAAAAAGAGAAAAAGAAGCAAAGAGAGACAGAAACAGAGAAGCAAAGAAAGCAGCAGAAACAGAAGCAGACAGAGAGAAAGAGGGACAGAAGCAGAGCAAGAGGGCCAAAGCCAGAGCTAGAGAGCTAGAGCTAGAAAGCCAATGCTAAAAAGCCAGAGCGTGAGGCTGAGCCTGTTTCATAGGTCTCTCCTGACTGACCTCGGGTCTGTCAGCTTGCATCAGATTTCCGTGTCCGTGTCATTATTTCACCCGCCAGACATCCCGAGGTTCAGAACCCACATCTCTGTGGAGGCTGGACCACTGGCAGCAAAATCTCCCCTACCTGTCTCTCTAATAAATGAACCTTTAAAAAAATTCAAACCTAGAGAGATCAGCTTTAGAACATTTGCCCTTAAACACTATGGGGAATAAAATAATCATGAACCCACAAAGACAAAGAAAACATGAGAGGAGATAAAATTGATGAATTGGTGAGAAAAATGATGAATTGATGAAAAAAATGAATAGAAGAGTGTTGATTGATCAAAGCTGAGAGAAACCAATGTCTACATAACTATAGAAGGGGTGTTAGTGAGAAGAAAACTAATACAACCCATGGAACTTAGGAAAGGCTCAGGGAGTTTGAGACACCTCAAAAAATATGTGGACAAGGTGTAGAACAGAAAAGAGAATTATTTAAAGTGTGTATAAGAAGAGATTAGATTTTAAGGACCCCTTCGTTACCCTAGTAGGTGAACACATATCTGTTTTTGGAGAAATTAAAGAAAGGCTCCAGACCATGATATCAAGTAAAGTGGCAGGTAGAAGAAAGAAGCCTTTCTAAAACAGTAGGGTTAAGTTAAAGTTTCCACATTGAGCACTGAGAGGCCTATACTCTTTTTGGCTCTCCAAACATAATGAAGCAAGCAAGAGATTAAATAATTCATCTCCAAAGAACCAGTGTCTACCCAGAGGGGGGAAACCTCATACATTAATACATACAAACTTGGAGTCCCAGCTCTTCCCTACCTATGTCTCTGTACCATCACTCTACAGTAAAGAAGACCAGTTAACTGACAAAATAACAAAGAGCTTTCAAATCACTTTTTGCTTTCAGTCTTAAATATAAATTGACAGTTCACTCTTAAATATGAGTGAAGAGCCAAGGGCAACTGAATATTTGAGGACATCTCCAATGTAAAACAGAGGTCAAAATGAATGAACAGAAAAAGGAAACAAATAGAGACAGATAATACAAGATAAAAAGTTTTTTTTAACTCCTCCAATACCTTAGAGAGAAGATTTAGTATCCATGAAAACAAAACAACACAAAACAAAATTGGGTGCTATATAATGTAAAGGAATAAGAAAAAAATACCTTGGAAAGTAAATAAAAGTTCAGGAAATATACAGAAGGTATATCCTTTCCTGATTAGAACTCTTCAATATATAAGGATATGGGGAACATACCTCAATATCATAAAAGCCATCTATGAAAAGCCCACAGCAAATATAATTCTCAATGGATATAAAGTCTGAAAGTTTTCCCCTTAATGTCAAGAACATGACAGGGATAACCACTCTCACCACTTTTGTTCAACATAGTACTAAAAGTTCTAGCCTCAGCAATCAGACAACAAAAAGAAATAAAAAGCATTCAAACTGGCAGAAAAGACGTCAAACTCTCTCTCTTTGCAGATGACATGATACTTTATGTGGAAAAGAGAAAAGACTCCACCCCCAAATTACTAGAACCCATACAGTAATTCAGCAATATGGCAGGATACAAAATCAATGCACAGAAATTAGTTGTATTTCTATACATTAATAATATGACTGAAGAAAGAGAAATTAAGGAATGTATTCCATTTACAATACAACCAAAAACCATAAGACAACTACGAATTAACCTAACCAAAGAGGTAAAGGATCTATACTCAAGAAACTACAGAACACTTATGAAAGAAATTGAGGAAGACACAAAGAGATGGGAAAACATTCCATGCTCATGGATCGGAAGAATAAGCATTGTTAAAATGTTTATGCTGTCCAGAGCAATCTACACTTTCAATGCAATCCCTATCAAAATACCGTCGACATTTTTCACAGAGCTGGAACAAACAATCCTAAAATTTGTATGGAACCAGAAAAGACCCTGAATCACCAAGGGATTGTTGAGAAAGAAAGCCAAAGCTGGAGGTATCACAATGCTGGACTTCAAGCTACATTACATTACAAAGCTGTGATCATCAAGACAGCTTCATATTGGCACAAAAACAGACACATAGATCAATGGAACAGGATAAAGAGCCCATAAATGGACTCTCAACTCTATAGCCCATTAATCTTTGACAAATCAGGAAAGATTACCCAATGAAAAAAAAGACAGTCTCTTCAACAAATGGTGCTGGGAAAATTAGACAGCCACATACATAAGAATGAAGCTGGACCATTCTCTTGTATCATACACAAAGACAAACTCAAAATGGATGGAAGACGCAAATGTGAGACAGAAATCCATCAGAATACTAGAGGAGAACATAGGGAGTAACCTCTTCAACATCAGCCACAGAAACCTCTTTCAAGACTTGTCTCTAAAAGTCAAAATGAACTTTTGTGACTTCATCAAGATAAAAAAAAGTTTGCACAACAAACAGTCAACAAAACAAAGGCAATGGAAGAATGGAGAAAATATTTGCAAATGATATTTCAGATAAAGGGCTGGTATCCAAGATCTATAAAGAACTTCTCAAACACAACACCCAAAAAAACAAATAATCCAGTTAAGAAATGAGGAAAAGACATGAACAGACGCTTCTCCAGAGAAGACATACAAATGGCTAGCAGAGCCATGAAAAAATGTTCAACATCACTAGCCATCAGGGAAATACAAATCAAAACCACATTGAGATACCACTTTACACAAGTTAGAATAGCAAAAATTAACAAGACAGGAAACAACAAATGTTGGTGAGGATGTAGAGAAAGTGGAACCCTCTTACACTGTTGGTGGAAATGCAAGCTAGTACAGCCACTCTAGAAAACAGTATGGAGGTTCCTCAAGATGTTAAAAATAGAGCTACCCTATGACTCAGCAATTTCAATACTAGGTATTTACCCCAAGATGCAGATATAGTGAAAGGAAGGGCCACATGCACCCCAATGTTCATAGCAGCAATGTCCACAATAGGTCAACTGTGAAGAAGCCATGATGTCCTTCAGCAGATGAATGGATAAAGAAGATGTGGTTCATATATATAATGGAATATTACTCAGCTATCAGAAAGGATGAGTACTTCATTTGCATCAACATGGATGGAACTGGAGGGGATTATGCTAAGTGAAATAAGTGAAGCATAGAAAGACAATTATTAGGTGCCTGGGTGGCTCAGTGGGTTAAATTCTCTGCCTTCGGCTCACGTCATGATCTCAGGGTCCTGGGATTGAGGTCCACATCAGGCTCTCTGCCCAGCAGGGAGCCTCCTTCCTCCTCTCTCTGCCTGCCTCTCTGCCTACTTGTGATCTCTCTCTCTCTGTGTCAAATAAATAAATAAATTTTTTTAAAAAAAGAAAGAAACACAATTATATAGTTTCACTGATATGTGGATATAAGGAATGGAGCAGAGGACCACAGGGGAAGGGAGGGACAACTAAATGGGAAGACATCAGAGAGGCAGACAAACCATGAGACACTCTGGACTCCAGGAACCAAACTGAGGGTTACAGAAGGGAGGGGTATGAGGGGATGGGGTAGCCGGGTGATGGGTATTAAAGAAGGCATGTGTGGTGATGAATACTGGATGTTATATGTAACTAATGAATCATTGAACACTACATCAAAAACTAATGATGTATTACATGCTGGCTAACTGAACATAATAATAATAAAAAAGGAAGGTAGAAAAAGCAAAGAAATCATCATTATAATGATAATAAATTCTCCATAGTTTCTACAAGGTTCTGAGCACTTTACCTCTATTCATTGTCTCTTTACAAAGAACTGTAAGATAGACACTATTAATTTCTCATATGAAGAAAATGAGTCACAGAGAAGATAGCTGACTCATTCAAGGCCAAACCTAGTAAATAGTGTATCTAGATTTAGAATCCAGACAATATAACCCCAAAGGAAATGCTTATATATCCACTACACTGCCCCATTAGACAAAAGGAGATAACTATATAAAGATGATAGGATAAACCCAAGAGGTCCGACAAATTCTAGCAAAAAAAAAAAAAAAGAGGAGGGAAGAAAAGTATAAAAAAATGATAGTATTTCTAATAATATTTCTAATAATATTTCCCATAACTAAAGGGCATGGCTGCTGATTAAAATGGTTTAACCTATGGGCACTTGGGTGGCTCAGTCAGTTAAGTCTCCGACTCTTGATTTTGGCTCAGGTCATATCTCAGGGTCAGGAGATAGAGCCCTGCCTCAAAGTCCATGCTCAACAGAGAGTCTTCTTGAGATTCTCATCCTTCTCCCCCCACCCCCACCCAGCCCTGCTCATGCTTGCAGGCACTCTCTCTCAAATAAATAAATGAATCTTTCTTAAGGGCTTAACATGTCTCTATTCCCTGTGCCACCCAACAAATGAAAAGAGGCTCAGACCAGGACACATCTTCACCAAATTTCAGCACATTGTATATAAATACAGGATCCTAAAATCTTCTAGAAATAAGACAATTCACATACTAAGGAGAAAATGAGAATCATACTGGACCACCCAACTACCACAGTGTAAACTAAAACATTCACAAGTGGAAAGTGACTTTTCACTTACAATTCTATGCCCAGAAAATCTATCAATGAAGTATGAATGTAGAATGTTACAATCTTATTGTTTGAAACACATAAGATTTCAAAAAATTTATCTCTGCTGTGTCCTATCTCAGGAACACATTAAGAATGTACTTCACCCAAACATAGAAGGCAATAACAAGAAAATGATATGGGTAATAGTATTAAGAATGGTATTCCAATTCTTTTAAAGAACTTAAGGACATGAGTTTACAGAATGAAAAACTTTTCAAATAATGATGAGCACATAGTGATGTAACACAAAATTATGATATAATGCCCTTTGGAGATGCAGAACAAAAATATGGGAATTATTTCAAAAACTATGTTAGAAGAAATTAGACTTCCAGAGTCCTAATACCACCCTGAGATTCAATAAACACATTAATGCTAAATTCCTATCTTCTTGCTATAGTTCTCTGTGATTTTCACATTCATTTGGAATGACACATATCCCATCTGAGCACAATAGTTCATAACCCATCCTTTAACTTCAAAGACCTTTACCTACACACCACTTGAAATACCAACATCCATGAACATCCCTTGGACTTCACTGTCATTTGAAACTACTGCAGCTTTGAAAATTTTAACTCCATTATCCCACTTTCTTCTTTTTTTCTTAGAGAGAGAGAAGAGAGAGTGAGTAAATACTAGTGTGGGGGGCGAGACAGAGGGAGAGAGAAGCTTAAGCAGGCTCCAAGTTCAGTGAAGAGAATAACTTAGGGCTTGATCTCATGATCTGAGATCATGACCTGAGCCTAAATCAAGAGTCAGATGCTTAAGCCACTGAACCACCCAGACACCCTACCATTATCTCACTTTCTAACCACAGTTACTTCTCCTTCTAGTAATCTCTGTCTCATAGCACTTACTCTTTAACTTTATTGAAATCACAAGTATCTTAACTTCTTTATAATAACTTATTAACCTTCTTGGCCTTGCAAACTAGATGTTCCCTTCTTCCATGGGCAAACTAGGTCATGTGGTCAATTACATTGAGTTAATAAATTAGTATTTCATAAGCTCCATCAATTCTTTTGACTTCTTTCCCACAAAACCACCAATCTTGGTTAAAACCTAAAATGTACCTTCTTCAATACTTATACATGCATAACAGATGGATACTGGAGAAAACAATTTAACTGTGTGGTTCCTAATATTAAATGATCTTCTACATGGCTTCCAAACCAAATTACTTGCCCCTGACAAACTCCAATGATGGCCAAAGTCTCAAATTTCAAAGGTCATTTCTGAATTTCTGTTTTACTGGACCTATCAACATCATTTTATGCTGTGATTATTCCCTCCTCCTCAAAACATTTTCCTTAGTATCCATTCCTAAGATACTTCCTTCTTTATTAGCCATGTTGTTTTATTTTCCTTTGATATTTCTTCTCCTTTCCAATCCCTAAAGGCAAAGAACTAAAGCTCAGCCTTTCATATTCTTCTATTCTCTCTCTCTCTCTCTCTCTCTCTCTCTCTCTCTTTCTCTCTCTCTCTTTAAAAGATTTTATTTATTTATTTGACAGAGAGAAACACAGAGAGGGAACACAAGCAGGGGGAGTGAGAGAGGGAGAAGCAGGCTTCCTGCTGAGCAGGGAGCCTGATGCCGGGCTTGATCCCAGGACTCTGGGATCATGACCTGATCCAAAGGCAGACACTTAGCTACTGAGCCACCCAAGCACCCCTATTCTTCTCTTTTCTATTCAAACACATTACTTAAGTGCACTCATCCAATTCTACAACTATAAATAAGAGCTATATGTTGATCACTTTTAAATTTGTATTTCCAGCCTGATCTTTCTAAAGGTCAAGATATTCTTGACTTGAAATCAAGATACATATATGAAATCACCAACTTGATGCTTATATCTCAAACTGAACATGATTCCCTCCTTTTGCCAACCTGCTCTTACTATGTACCAATTGGACTCAAGATGGCAATTACAGTTTCCTAGTTTCTCAGCCCAATATTTCTTTTTTTTTAAAGATTTTATTTATTTATTTGACAGAGAGAAACACAGCGAGAGAGGGAACACAAGCAAGGGGAGTGAGAGAGGGAGAAGCAGGCTTCCTGCCGAGCAGGCAGCCCGATGCGGGGCTCGATCCCGGGTCTCCGGGATCATGACCTGAGCTGAAGGCAGTCGCTTAACCAACTGAGCCACCCAGGTGCCCCATCAGCCCAATATTTCTTAGAGCTATCCTTGACTTCTCCATTTCTCTCGTATACCACATCCAACCCTTCAGCATATCTTGTCAGAAATTGCTTCAAATATATTCAGAATCCAATTACTTCTCATTACTTCTACTGCTAGGACCCTGGTACAAATCACCATCACCTATTACGTGATTTAATTACTTCAACTACTTTAAATATGCTCTTCCTGATTTTAATCTTTCCCTCATGTTCTACTTTATATAAAGCAGACAGAATGATCCTTTAAAAATATCATATCATTTCTCTATTCAGATCTCATCAATGACTTCATGTCTCATAGTAATTGACAAAACATTATACAATCTAACACCTGCTTACTTCTATGTTCTCACTCATTCTGCTTCAACCAAATTGGTTCCCTCCTGTTCCTCAAACATAACAAGAAAATCCTCCTCTCAGCAATTTTCTCTAACTTGTGTTTGGAATGACCCTCCCACCCTCCCCTATATACCACCACCTCTCCATATTAGAATGACCTGATCTCCCATGCCCTTTAAAACTAGCTAAAATATTACTTTATTACAAACAATTTCCAGACCCATTCTTTATGAAATAGCATCCCTATCCATCTTTATCTCCTTATCTTGACTTACTTATATGGAACTATTCATTGCCTGACAAATTTTTTGTCCCCCTCCCCAAGAATGTAAGTCTCAAGGGGTGAAAGACATCATCTGTTTTGTTTATTGTTTTATTTCCAGAGTCCAGAATAATGCCTGTCAGTAGATTTTAAAATATTTTCCATTATCAAAATCCTCTATTAACTCTAGTATCTAATTTTACAAATGCTGCTTTCTCTGATATTATATTCATTTTCTCACCTCTTTGTCACTGCTCATACCATTACACTATAACATATGTCCCAATAATTCTACCTTTAAGGTCGCCAATTAACTAAATTGTTATGATCTGAGTCATTATTTTTACTTGACTTCTCTATAGCCTTTGACCCTGTTAACTCTTCTCCCAATTTTGAAATGCTGCCCTTGATAACCATAGTGCCACAATCTTGTTTCTCCTTATGCCTATTATGAATGTTCCTTCTCAATCTCTTTAGTATCTTTTCTTCTGCTTCTCAGTCAAATGTTAGATTCCTGCAGGATTTTCCTATAGATTCAGTCTGCTTTTCCCTTTTTCTCTAGATATTCTCCATAGGTAGTCTTACCAATTCCCATGGTCTTAATCACCATCCACACCCAAGTAACTCCTACAATCTATATGACCAGAATTCAGTGAAATACTCATTAACTAATGCTGGTCAAGTACTGGAGAGTCTGATTTAGAACAGCTCATTCTACATATGAGAGTCCAGCACTCATGGATTCTGTTTCTAATGGTTGCACTATGTTATCCGAGGATATAGGCCAATAACTGAAAAACAATGAACATCATCATTAATTTTGCTCCTTGACAGAGAACATGGATCTTCCACTTAGCACTTTTATCCATAGTTCACTGCAAGCTTGATTTTATTTACTCAATTTATGAAGGATGAGTACTATCCTAAGGATAAACTTGAATCTAGAATTGAGCATGTGGCTTAGATAGCTATGGTGTTCTTTTGGGACCCACCAGAAATGAGATCCACACTTATTCTTTGAAAGTGCCTCCACATATAGTTTACATAGGGTCAGACCCTAGAGATTTATCAAATGGAATTCACCACTTTTAAGCTATTTCGTTTGAAACCTGTGTTTGTGGGCTGATGTCTGAAACTAACCAAAAAGTAGGAGAACATCAGATCCTGGATAGGTATAGTTTGAAAAACTCTTAGTCACAAAAATTTGGATCCCCACTCTCAAAGGGATGGGTAGATTTAAAGTTACAGGTAGAACAAGGAATCTGGTAGTTGCCTCACCTCCATACTAAAGTAGATTAATAGATTTTCTAGATTTGCTTTGGAGTTGAGGCATACAGCTCTGGTCTTGATCCCTTCTGTTTTACTTTGAAATTCCATCCTAGTTGGTCTTACAGAGATTTAGAGTTCTGGGTTGTCTTAAAAATAAGGAGGAACCATTAGGTGGTAACCACAGCTGCACACTCCAAGAATCAAATACTTGTCAGCACATTTCCAGAAATACATGTAGCATAGATTTCTCATGACGATTGTTTGCTTCTAAAGAAAGTCATGATACTTCTCATTCACCAGATTTCTGATTGACGCAACTAATGGAAATATATAAAAAATAAAAAAGGAAGAGAAGGAAAGTTTAGAAATACTGGAATTAGCAATATACAGTAAAGAAAGCATAAAACTTAAGAGCCAGGATCTCAAGTTAGAAAAACTTGAATTCAAATCCTGTCATTACTATTTGATAGCTGGGGTACCTTGTCAACTTAAATAAAATTATCTGGCCCTCATTTTTCTCATCCATAAAAGCAAAGTTAAAAACTATTTACTTGATGGTTGTAAATCTTAAATGATAATAAGATAATAAAGTATCCCATTCAGTGCTTAACACATAGTAAGTGGACAAAAATATCTATTCTCAGTATCACTATTTAAACCAATATAATTATTAGTATAATTATTAGAAGTTACAGAAAATAATCTCTGGTTTTATACCCCTAAATTCTGAAAAATCAGATATGGGCCTTGCTATAACAGTTTTCAATATTAATTTAATATAATGCAAGTATCTGTTTCTTCCCCTCACATGGGAGAGTGCTAGAAATATTTATAAGGAATTTCAGTCTACTACATGGTCCCCAAACTAGGTCATTAGGGAAGACTATAAAGTAGGTGCTAGGAAGTTTTTAAAAGATATTCAGGTGCCCTTACTTGAGGAGTCTTTATCCCATCATTGCCTCAGATCTAATGCTTTCTTTGTTGTTCCCCACAGTTATTCATAAAGAAGTGAAATAGCAATATGTCTGCTGAGAAGTTAGTATACATGTCCCACTCTATTCTTTTTCAGTTTACTTATCATCTGCTAATGAACTGTAACTCAACCCAAATGGCCACTGCTGTCAAATAATAAGATATCTTGCTCCCTGAATTGAGAAATTAAACCAATAAATAACATTTCCCTTTCATTTTGTACAAAAACAGTACAGTACTGGTTTGTCAAATAAACATAAATCTCCCTATTTTTCAGGGCAGAGATTTGAAAAAAAAATCTACAGCACACTGTGGGTATGCCTAGCAGTGCAAAAATCCAACATTCTCTTTGGAAATAACTCTAAAAGTGAGTAAAGTGCTGATTTTTTTAATTTCTTACCTTGTAAGGCAGCAAGATTTCTCAGGCTCACCTTCTGTCATTGAAAGTCTATGCTAATGCCTCTCTTATGACATAAAGTGAAGGTTTTAAATTCTTCTTTCCCTTTCCTGTTGGGCACTCTTCCATTGGGTTTTGGCTTGATCTAATGGGAAAGCAGACTTTTTACCAGCATTAGATGTAAACTCAGGCTTGGGTACAATAATCCCAAAAGTGATAAAATGGAAATACCATTGCTGAGTATGGCAAAGATTATGACTAGGCATCAGGTAATTTAAAAGCCCTAACTGATCTTCTTGAGACAGTGCTAGGTAACACAATGATATCTCAATAAATACATATTAAATGAATGAATCTTTGGTATGATAGTAAGGATAATAGAAACATTTTTTTCTAATTAACTTGTCTGAGAGTATTTCCCTCTGTCACCTATCATAGGCTGAAATATGTCCATGTTATTCTGTAGGTGAAATAAAACCCTTTCATAGAGACTTTCTCAAGAAGTTTTTAGTGACAGTTTCTAGATGATTCCTCAAGCACAAATCTTGGTGTTATATAATTATAGGATATGTGTTATAATCTAGGTCCTCAAAAGAATGAGAAGTTAATCCATTAAAGAAGCACCTTGCCAAATCGTTTTCTCCAGCCACATAATACCAAATCAAGGTGCTAGCACTCAATTCCGGTATGATAGTAACTGATGAGGTTGTCACAATTTATATGTCCATTTAATTTCTGGTCCTGTTATAATATACAAATCACAGACATATCAGAGGAATATATATATTTTTTCTGTGAAACATAAGCTATAACTCTGTATTCAAAACTCAGTGATAGTATATTAGCTCTGTTGAAAGCTGATAGATATATCTTTATGTTTCACAGAAGAATTTCAAGGAGAATTTGATAAGAAGAGAAAATATTATTTCAATCCTATGAATTGGAAAATTGTGAAAAATATGCTACTCTAGCCACCATAACACCATCCAAGGTCTTAACTTGGGAACTCTTAAATTCTTCCTCATATCTTATTGAATAGGATGCCCAAACCTACCTAAAACATTGGTCTGCTTTGTCTTATTGTTTTTGTATATGTCCCAAAGGAATCTTCCTTTTATTTTCCCAACAACAAATGTACAAAAAGAAATCTTTTTAAATGGAAATCTGTCTAGGATCCTGCTGGAATCATAAGATCCATCACTACTCATGGGATTTAACTAGTGTTTTTGTTTGATGTTGCTATGTTGTAGTGTCCTGTAGTGGTGAGGAGGTGGGAGTAGAATGGTATATAGTGCTGTTCTTTTTTTGTGCCTTAGTATAACACAGAGGTTCTAACACTTGATTTATGTTGGAATCTTCATTTCTAAAGCTTTGCAGGTAATTAGGATGATCAAGTAGGCCTTAGGAAAAACATGGGATGGAGTATTGGGTAAGAGCATGGACTTTGAAGCCACATAAGTTTGCACTCAAAACCTAACTATCTATTCATTATCAGCCTGTGATCTTAGATTATGTAAGCATTATAAGTTTCAGGAAGATAATATTTACCTTGTGGTATTGGTATATGCAAGGCTACATAGTCCACTATCTAATAATAGTGAATAGTATAGAAATGCTAGCTATTTGTAGGTTTAACCAACAAATCCCATAAAGTAAAAAAGAAAAAAATTAATGTTAAATCTTAACATACACAACCCTTGATCATACTGTCATTTCCCATCCCTCTCTTCAGTCTCTCCACATGCATACCACTCAATGACCACAAAGATAATTTTTCACCATGAGTGAAGATCTATCAATGTGATTTAAAATTTCATCAGTGCATTTCAGTATTTGACCCTGTAAGGCTTGGTGCAAGCCTCATATTATTCTTTTTAAAGGGAAAGATTCACTTTTATTATCTCAGAGAAGTCACATATCCCTAGAGTAACCCATAAAATAAATTGATCTTGCGGGGCGCCTGGGTGGCTCAGTTGGTTGGGCGACTGCCTTCGGCTCAGGTCATGATCCCGGAGTCCTGGGATCGAGTCCCACATCGGGCTCCCTGCTCAGCGGGAAGCCTGCTTCTCCCTCTCTCACTCCCCCTGCTTGTGTTCCCTCTCTGGCTGTGTTTCTCTCTGTCAAATAAATAAAATCTTTTAGATAAATAAATAAATAAATAAATTGATCTTGGAAAATTCAATTTCAGTTTAAAATCTGGACCAAGAAGATGGCAACAAGGTCCCAAGATGCATTAATTCTCAGGCAATCATGATCATATACCATAGCAAATGCTGGTCCTTCATTTTAGTTTAAAAAAAAAAAAACTTTACAGAAATTGTCAAGGAAATGACACCTGTTGCCTACTTCCAGGAGCAGCAGTCCTAGGATGTCAACCTACTGCATGGTTTAGAGGTACCAGAATTACCAAGAAAGACACAACTTGCACAGGCACTGTAGGGAGCAATGCTTTACTCATACAAAGAGACAGAGCAAGGTCAGCTTCAATAGTGAGATTTGGCATCCCATGACCAGTGGGTTTTTCCCTACAGTCTGCTTAGGGCATTGGTTTGCAAATACTCCTCTTGTGCTGCAGGAAAAGGATCCTACTCCCTCCTCTTGGAAAATAGATATATAATGGGTGTTGGCCAGGTGCCAGTGACACATGATTAAGCAGAACAAAGAAATAGTAATCAATCCCAGAACAGGAACAGAGAAAGATATTCCCAAATGAAGAGATATGCTCCTGACAGGCCTGAGGGCTCTTTATCTTTACACAAGGAAATGTCCTGGGCCCAAGGCACATTCTTATGTGCCTGTGCAAGGGATAAAATATGACACAAAAGTAACTGCCCTTCCCAATAGGAATGTATCTGTAAATTTTCTGTATATATTTATCAAGTACTCTGTCTCATATATTTTCTCCTTTATGATAATAAACTCAATACTCTAAATATTTGGGGCGCCTGGATGGCTCAGTTGGTTAAGCGACTGCCTTTGGCTCAGGTCATGATCCCAGAGACCTGGGATCAAGTCCCACATCGGGCTCCCTGCTCGGCAGGAAGCCTGCTTCTCCCTCTCTCACTCCCCCTGCTTGTGTTCCCACTCTGGCTGTGTTTCTCTCTGTCAAATAAATAAAATCTTAAAAAAATACTCTAAATATTTGATTAGCCAGAAAGCTTAAAAAATATATGTATAGAATTCACTAGGGATTGAAATACCATGACTCTTTTGTGGTTGAAATTTTCTTCCTAACTTCCTGATCCTAAAACTCTTCTGCTTTGTCTCAAAGAGAGAAAAGTATCTCTCTTCTTTTAGAAGGCAAACACCTCTTCCTTAATGTTCATTATGGCATCCCAATGCTAACTTGCATTATCAGCTCTCCATTTTTCTCTCCTTTCTTCAATTCATACTATGCAACCTTGCTATCTGCCTATAAGTCCTTTCTAGTAAGTCAAGTCTTTGCCAGCCTAACAAAAAGCCAGTTCCCTTAACTGTTACTTCCCTCAAGTTCTCTTCTTTCAGCTTTCCTTCTTTCCACAGAAGTTCTTTCTCACAAGCTATCCTTCAGAACATTTTACTGACATCTTGATGCTACTCCAGTGAAACAACTCCCTCAAAGATCCTTAATATCTATTATTAATGGTCATCTGTAGTTTCTCCTTATGTCTTTCTCCTCTTAAGCTCTGTGGCCTCTTACTGCCTGTTTCTTCTACTTTGATATTTCCCCCCTCATTTCTTTAACTGGATCCTTTTTACTCTACTTCCATTTATTAAATTTATGCATCTTGAAATTCTGTTATTGCTTCATTCTCTGTTCTGCTCTGTCCCTACTCTCTCTCTGATAACACGATATACTTCTATATTTTAATATCATGTTAGCATCAATAATTCCCAACCTGTATCTCTGGCTTTGATCTTGATCTTAAATTCCACACTTTAATTCCCAAGTGACTGCTTTGTAATTCCACATGGCTTTTCCTCTATCTAAAAAAAGACAACATGTCCAAACCAGCATCATTTTCTTTCCTTTACTCTTTTGCCTCCTCTCCACTGCATTTACTAACTCAGATCATGGAAATAACACCAACCCAGTTGTTGTAGTAAAAGAGACTCAAAATCAACTTCAACTCCACCCTTAGACATTTGTTCACTCTATCTTCAAAATAACTGGTATCCACCTTGTAGTCATGGTTTCAGGTCATGGAGTTATATTAATAGAAGTGTAGAGTTGCCATGTACAACAATCTTCTCATTAGAAAACTCATTCATGTTTAACTTTTCTGTCACAGGCCATATTTAGTTAGTAGATCTTATTAATTTCCATATCATCTGTCATCTATATTATTGCAATATTCTCCTGACACTGCATCTAAGCCATCCTGTACTCTATTTCCAGAGATATCTTTGAAGTTTCACACATGGTAGTCAAATGGGGTAGTATTTCTAGGTAAGTGAAACCAATGTATCACTTGATTTCCTGTATTACTAGCTTTAGGTTGTCCCACTTTTTGAATTGGTATGTGTAATAACTGTACAGGTGGAGCAAATAGAGCATTTGTGAAGTCACTGATTAGTTCTTGATTCCCAATTACTTTTGTTTGCATATTTGCAGTCCACATTACGAAGACCAGTCTTAGAAGCCAAATTCTGTTGAAAAAATGTTGGATACAGGGGTGCCTGGGTTGCTCGGTTGGTTAAGCTTCTGCCTTCGGCTCAGGTCATGATCTCAGGGTCCCAGGATCAAGTCATGCATTGGGATCCCTGCTCAGTGAAAGTCTAATTCTCCCTCTGCCCCTCACCCTACTTATTTTCTCCCACCCCCCAAGAATAAGTTTTAAAAATATAAAAAGAAAAAGATTTGGGCATGTATCTCCCTGTATATTTGTGTTTCTAAATTCCAATTGCTTCTCTTTAAATATCAAGAGTAAAGCATGGAATTATACATTTCTTGTTTTACCACAAGTCATAAAACAGGGTACAAAAAAGTTTGAATAATAGGCAGGTAGAGATATTCACATATTACAAGATGAAGGTTAAGATGTTGCCTGATGTCCTGAGAGAACATGTTGTGCACTCATGCCACAGTACTCAGACACAAGATGTAAAAATGTATGTGAAAAATCCGAGCGAGGTTTTGGGGGAAGAAAAGTCAGAATAGTCTTATTCGCAATTTTCCATTTGGAAGACAAAAAATAGACCACGTTGTTGCATGCTCTGAGGTTCTGCCTCAACATACGACAGTCCTAGTAGAGAAGAAATAGAGGCATGGCATAATTAAAGTCTCCCAGTTTCCCACAGCCAGCAATATGACACATAGGAAATCTAGAAGTACCCATACACCTTAGAATTTTAGGAGTGTCTAGAAAAAGCCAAAGACCTGGGGTCTAGACAAGGAAGCTATATGGTGTAAAGACCTCATGAATAAAAACGATTTCAAATGATACTTCATCAGATGCCATCAAAAGCTTAGTAATGAAAACTGATGAGAGAGGGAGTGAAACATGAGAGCCTATGGACTCCAGGAAACAATCTGGGGGTTTCAGAGGGGATGGGGGAAGGTGTAGCTCAGTGATGGGTATTAAGGAGGGCACGTGTGGTAATGAGTACTGGGTGATATACACAAATAATGAATCATGGGGCACTACATCAAAAACTAATGATGTATGGTGACTAACATAGCATAATAAAAAATTACATATTTAAAATTTTCCTTTCTCTATTGCATTTTCTTAGTCTAAATTCTTAATAAAATGTATTAAACATGAGGGGGAGAAAAGCTTACTAGTGACTACACAAGGTAAGGAGCATCTTGATAGAGTCTACAGAAGACCCAAAGGATAGCATGGGGAATCAAAGCTGTTCCCCATGCTATAAGGAGACATATAATTCTCTGTGCATCCTGCCACCATCTTGAAAAGGAAAAGAGAAAAGAATAGCCCTCAAAAGAAAAATATACACTGAAAAGCAGGTTTCACCTTGAACTGGCTGGATAGTTACATAAAATAAATTGTTCTATAAAGTAAGAGAATTCAGATCACCTTTAAACACCCAGATGGGTAACAAACATGTGCAAAGATGTTCAAGATTACTCATCATCAGGGAAATGCAAATCAAAACCACAATGAGATACCACCTCACACCTGTCAGAATAGTTAAAATTAACAACAGGTGTTGGCAAGGATGCAGAGAAAGGGGAATCTTCTTGCACTCTTGGTGGGAACACAAACTGGTACAGCCACTTGAGATAACAGTTTTGTGGTTCCTCAAAAAGTTAAAAATAGAACTACCTTATGACCCAGTACTTGCACTGCTAGGTGTTTACCCAAAGGATACAAAATACTGATTTGAAGGGGTACATACACCCTGATGTTTATTGCAGCAGTATTTTTTTAAAGATTTTATTTATTTATTTGACAGAGAGAAACACAGCCAGAGAGGGAACACAAGCAGGGGGGAGTGAGAGAGGGAGAAGCAGGCTTCCCGTTGAGCAGGAAGCCCAATGTGGGGCTCAATCCCGGGTCTCCTGGATCTTGACCTGAGCCGAAGGCAGTCGCTTAACCAACTGAGCCACCCAGGCACCCCTATTGCAGCGGTGTTAACAATAGCCAAACTATGGAGAAAGTCCAAATCTCCATCAACTGATGAATGGATAAAGAACAAGTGGTATATATGTACAATAGAATATTATTCAACCATCAAAAGAATGAAATCTTGCCATTTGCAAGATGCAGATGGAGCTAGAGTATATTATGCTAAGTGAAATAAGCCAGTCAGAGAAAGACAAATATCATATGATCTTCTCATATGTGGAGTTTAAGAAAGAAAATAGATGAATACATGGGAAGGGGGAGAGAAAAAGGAGAGAGGGAAGCAAACCGTAAGAAAGTCTAATGATAGAGAACAAACTGAGGGTTAATAGAAGGAGGTAGGTAGGGAATGAGCTAGATGGGTGGTGGGTATTAAGGAGGGCGCTTGTCAAGAGCACTGGGTATTGTATGTAAGTGATGAATCACTGAATTCTATTCCAGAAGCTAATATTTCACTGCATGTTAACTAAAATTTAAATTAAAAAAGTGTCACCTTTAATTGACAAGTCCTTCTCTTCTATCAGCAGGTGTGGGGACTTGAAATCAAGATACATTCAGAGAAAGAAAATCAAGGCAATTTCAATTTTTTGAAAAGCTGAGACATGTTGGGTAGATTTTTGTCCTATACCATGGACATCCCAGACCCTCTGTGATCTGGCCCCAACTTTGTACCTTTAGGTAACTTTCTACTTTTTGATACTATTTTTCTTCACATATTTCTAAGTGCTGGCTAAGTCAAATTACTCACCATGCTATTTCACTCCTCCATCGAAATTACTCTTGTTCCCTCAACCTCAGATGCTTTCTCTGCTTCTCCTACCTATGAAAATATGACTCACTCTTCAAACCCTAACTTACTTATGACTTCTTCCACAAAGTCTTCCCAAAAACAACCCCAACCCTGACTCCCATTGGAAGTGGTTGCTCCTTCTTCTACCATTCCAACATTTTGTATCTTACTGTACAAAAAGAATTCCACAAGCATATATTGAACCCACTGAATCTTCTCTCTGCTGTGACATACTCAGTAATAGCTCATAAAATATTGAGGCTTATAAAAGGTCTAAAAGTTAACATTCTTACTATCTGTAATCATAATGTAAGGCTGTTGTTATTGAAGATGTGGAGAATCTTCCTGAGTCATTATTGGAAGTATGTCACTAAACGAATAGTGCTTTAATAAATACCATATTTCCCCCTCTTTGCTTTTTGAGTTGTACTTGACAAAAAATATTTAAAGTGTACATGACAATTTGAAATGTTTACACTGTAAAAGGATTCGCCTCATGGAGTTAACACCTCCATCACCTCACATAATTACTCTAAAAAAATCTGATGTTTTAAAGTCACTTCCTTCTATAAGTGAGCCATTTATTTATTTATTTTTTAAGAATTACTTAAGCCATTTGTCTTGAGATATTTTGGGGACTGTTGTCAAATCTCCTAGGTAATTTGAGATGGTGTTTACAAAGAAGAAATAAGTTACTTTACCCTGTAATACCACAGGAAAGCTACTTTTGAAGGTAGAGAGTTCGTTAGGAGACAGAAAATGTTCAACAGGTTTATATTCTGCTTTGGCTTAGATTTTTGCCTGGGCCAACTCAAAAAGTACCAAGTTAGAAGTGAAGTAATCCCTGAAAAAGGTGCATGATTCCATACCGCCACTAGAGGGCTCAGTGGGAGCATTGGTACTGGCTATCCTGGACGGATTCTGGGAGACTTGCACAAGCAGTATTCGGGAAGGAGACACTTTGGTGATGCTGATCAGCGTTTTGTAGACCCAATCAATGGATATAGAATATTGGCATCTGTACATGGAAGAATATAACCTCAGTAATGTCAACAATCATTCTATGAAGACATATAATGAGCCTGACTAGTAGGAGATATTTCAGAGAAGACATTGTAACACTGAGACCAGCCAATGGACAGGACATCCTGCTCTACACAGGAAAAATGCATTAGGGGACATCATCCAGAAGATAAAGCACTGGACTAAGGAAAGGCTTTCTGCCTGGTGTCCAGCAGAACTTCTTACAACTCAGAGTGAGTCACCCTATGGGGTAAAGGGATCATTCATATCATCGTTATTATTATCATTTAATTAATTAATTTGCCTCAGGAAGCAATGTATAAAATGTTATGATGGGATTCCCTTTCTTCTTTTGGTTTTAGAGCTAACTAATACTCTTCCTGGTTAGGGCAAACATAAGATGTTTTACACCGCTATTTCAGGAATTCAAAATCAAGTCAATCTAGCTTAGAGAACTATAAATTTGTACACTGATTCTGTTACATTATTTTCAAGTTCCTGCCTTTTCCTTCAATTCCAGGGTTTCCATTTCTATGTTTTTCCTGGCTAATTACCCCAGGAATAATGCTTTTTCTTGCTTGGAATCCAAGCTTAAAACCTTGTTCCCTGCCACTGCTTCCTGGATATTTGCAATATTGGCTTTACCCTCTTGTTTATTGACTGCTGTTTTTAACTCTGGGAGAGTAATCACAATTGCCTGTCACTCCCTAAAGTTTTTCTAAATGTCCTATAGCTCTGTCCCTCTTCCTTTCTTCACAGTGTTCTCTTAACAACAGTGTTCTCTAGTTATCATTATTACCAGTTATTTGGTGGAGCTCCATTAGGTAGGAAGAATAATGATTATTTATTTTGTGGATCCACAACCTTATTTAGCAAGATGACCTGATCATCTAAATCCTTAAAATTGGGTAGGTAGTGCTAAAGAAAAAAAAAATACATGATGATGGTTAACGATGGTAAGGCAGACTTTATATGGGGGGTCACCACAATCAAGTTCTTGTAGCAGGGGAGAAATATTGAGTTCAACTCCTACAAGGATAACTAGGGATTCATAGCCAAAGAGCAGGGGGGGAAGTCAGTAGATGGGAAATACTAAGAAGAAACATTAGGGGTAGAGGGATTCTGGTTAAACTGACTTGACAAGATGTTTTGCAGAAGGGAGGCCAGAATGATAAGGTATCTAGGGTCAGGGATGAGAAATTGGATCAGCTGTCAAGGTTTGGGATTTACACTAAACTGACCCATTAGGATTCTTGCTAAAACTAGAATAAATAGGTCAAGGACAGAGAATGAAGTGAGGTCTTGTCAAAAAAAAAAAAAAAGACTCAGAGGAGCCTGGCTAATCTTTGTTCAAAGGAGTCTTTGTTAGTAGCCAATCAAGGTGAGAAAATCTGAACTACAACCTGTGCTGGACTCTGGATCCAGAGGTGTGTGTCCCAGAAGAGAGTTACAGTAGCCTCTGCCTTTTTTTTCTTAAAATCAAGAATCTCTAACCTGCCAGGACAGAGTTAGCAAAGGATTAGCAAAATTTACCTGTTTCATCAGCAGTGTGCAATATTGCACAAATCTGGTTCTAAAACAAATCCACAAAATATGTGAAGGAACAAATAAGATTAATGTTTTCTGAAGAATGAATTTGATTTTGTAAAGTTAGGAACAGATATAGAAAGCCAGATGGAGTTGGTAGAAAAATACTATGCTAACCACAAACACACAAACATGAAAAACAATTTTGTGAATTTGTTTTAGAACCAGATTTATAGAATATTGCATAATGTGCTCATGAAACAGGTAAAGACTCTACCCTGGCAGGTTCCAGAGATTCTTGATTTTAAGAAATGCAGAGGCTAGTATAACTCTCTTCCTGGGACACACACTCTTTTACTTTTATTTAAGTGAGCCTTGGGCCAGAAAAGGAACTCAATTTTTTCTCAGAAAACTAGTGAGAAAATATAATGCTGCTAAATGTCTCCAGCAAAAACAACAACAAAAAAGGGAGCTCTCAGCTCTCTGAAGTCACACTTTAAAGCTTTTAAGATGCAAAACAATTGCTCATCTCCTCCTCTACTCCCACCATCCTACCACCCACAGAATCTCAGTTGAGTGATTACAAATGTAAATTTTGCCAGTTGCTGACTCCCTTAGAGACTAATCCCCATCTGTAAAACTTGTTAAATGAATCTGTGAATTTAACTGATTCCAAACAACCACTCTGGGGAAATAATAAGTTGTACACACATTTCTAGACTGTAAGTATTCATTCAGTAAACATTTCTTGCAAATTTATAATGTGCCAGACACTGCTCCAGGCACTATGGATACATAGACAAAAGACATATTGCCTGCCCTACAGGAACTCACTATTTAGTGGGGGGACAATCAAATAAACACTTAAAATACAATGTAATTAGCTCTGAAATCAATCCATTCACCGTGGAGGAGCTACTCCAGTCTTGAGAATGGGGATCAGTATTGTGTAATTTTTAAAAACCTTTTAGTCAGATACAACCGGATTCAAATCTCAGCTCTATTACTTGTCTAACGCTGTGAAGGGGGGATAATAGCAATTTCCAAATCCAAGTGCACACGCTTAACACTAGAGGAAACTCAGTAAGTGCTTCATGTGAGCTATTATTTATTATATTGTTAAAACGCAAGAGAATTTCCAGAAGCAGTGACACTTAAACTGGGTGGAGTGATATTAACTTGATCACTATTATTAGTTTAGGCTAGATAATACTTTGTCGGGGAGAAGCTGTTCTATGCTTTGGAGATTGTTTAGCAGCATCCCTGGCCTCTCTCTATCCACTAAATGCCAGTAACAACCCCCCAACTGAAGTTGCAACAACCAAAAAATGTTTCTAGACATTGCTAAACACATTGGGGGGTGGGGGTGGCAAAATCACTCTGGGTAATAACCACAGAGCTATAAAGTGGCATTATCAGAATAGTCCTTAAAAAACAACATTAGAACTATTTAGGAGAACAGGTTTAAGGGAGAACAAAACTGGAAAGAAAGGTCACTTATTTAAAAATATCCTTAATCCATCACTTTTCTCACCTCCATCAGCAATGCCTATCAGTTCTAACTCTAAAAGATATCTGAAATCAAACTACTTCTCAACCTTCCAATTGTCATCATCTTAAACTCTCACTTGGACTCCTTGTATTAGCTTTCTCTCTGATCTCCCAGGGCTATACTTGCTCCTCTATAGACTGTTTTCCACAAAGAAGCCAAAATGTAAGCCAGATCACAACTGCTCCTTGATTTATATTTCCATTCAATCTAAAGTAGAAATCCAAACTCAGTAGCGTAGCCAAAAGAGCCTACATAATCTTATCCCTGTCTCCCTCTAATTTCATCTCCTATCACTCCATTCAGCTAAGCTTCTGTCATGGTGACCCTTTTGCTTTTTGTGAAATCATTAAGGTCATTTTCCTTTCAGGATTACAATTATTTATTTCAAAAATGTTCTTTCTCTATTCACTTGACTATCTCCTTGTCATCCTCAGATCTTCATTCAAATGGTATTTCCTCAGTGAGATCCCGCCTACAGCTCTGACTAAAACAGACAGGTGCACACACAATCCTCATTCTCTTATGCTTTGCTTTTTTAAAAAGATTTTATTTATTTATTTGACAGAAAGAGAGATAGAGAGGTTAACACAAGCAGGGGCAATGGGAGAGACAGAAACAGGCTTCCTGCAGAGCAAGAAGCCCAATGTGGGACTTGATCCCAGGACTCCGGAATCATGACCTGAGCTGAAGGCAGACACTTAATGACTGAGCCACCCAGGCACCCCTATGGTTTGCTTTCTTAATAACACTTGTCACTGTTTGAATTTCTATTATTTACTCATCTATTTATTGTCCCCAAGTAGAAAGCAAGTGTCATGAGAATAGATATCAGTCCATTTTGCTCATTGCTATGTCACCAGCACTTCGAATAGTGCCTGGCACAGAATATACAATAAACATTTACTAAATAAATATGTTCACACTATAGGAATAAAGTGATACAGGACAGAACCTAAGGCAGTAGCAGTGGGTAAAGAAGAAGGAAGTATATTAATTTGGTAGAAGAAACAGAATTGGTAACTAATTTGATAGCAAGTGTCCTTAAGAGAGAAGAATTAGAGACAACACCCAGATTTTTGTCTTTGAGACAAAATGCCAAATGTTATGGAGATGTCCATTAGATTTAGCAATGAAGAAGCTGCTAGAAAACTTGGGAAAAACAGAGTTAGTGGAATTTGGGAGACATACTCCAAACTAAAGTAATTGAAAAAACAATGAGAAATTAAAGATGGCTGTGTTACTTGTAGACTACACTTCCTAGAAGTTTGCATTTCAAAGGAAGGAAGGCTAGAGTAACAGGATTGAGAGGTCTTATTTGGTTTTAATGAGAACAACTTGAACATGTGGATATACTAAGAAAAACAACGGAGGGAATGGAACAGAATGGACAGGGAGAAGTTTCATGTACTGAGTATAAAAATTTATATCAGAAGAGGGAAGGTCCCTGAGAAGGTAGAAAGGACTGGAATCCAGAAAAGAAGTGGATGGATTGGCTATGAGAAAGTGCTCTATTTGGGAAAAAATATGCAAAGTTTTAAGGATGGACATGGGTATAGATTGAGTAGATCACTGGCAAAAGGGGTGGAAAGTTGAGAGAGGTCCCAAGCCCTGACTAGAATGATTAAAAGAAATAAGAAAAGTAGTAATTACAGCTGACATTTGTTGATCTCTTACATTCACTGTGTCACACACATTTTCCCTGTGAAGTAGGAGACATGGTCACCAGCTGGAAAAAAGAAAGGGTGGTGGTAGAGAAAATGTTTGAGGACAATGGAGAAAATGTGAAACAGCTTTGGTGGGAAATAGGAAATTTCTTCTATGTTTCAGAGATATACTACAAAGACCTGTTAACATATTTGCCTGTTTGCTCTTTTTAAAAATCTGGAGAGATAAACAGAAACAGGCATTGACTTTTCTATTGATTACAGACATTAAGCAAGTCAGTTAAAATTTTCTGAGTCTTAAATTCTCTCTTCTGTTAAATGAAGGGTTTAGACTTGCTGATCTAACTGTAAGGTTCTTTATAGTTCTGGAATGACATGACTTTGGTTCTGTTGCCTCTAAACCAGAGGGCATTATAAGACAGGTGATCTTGTTTTGCTTCAATTGTGAGACACACTGGGACCATAGCAGCAAACCTGCAATGGAGAGGAAGAAGCAGAAAACAGAATATAAGGCTGATGTCTGTGAGGAAATAGAGGTTGGAGTAAGAAGTATGTGCATGCTATCACACAGAGGGGCAAAGTAATATTGGGTCTAACCTGTACTAGTAATACCTAGGGATTATTGATATAGTGCTTATGATACAACAGCAGCAATTTCAAAGTAGTGGTGAGGTTTGGAATCACGTGGATTTCCAACCATGGGTTTAAGGTTAAAGATGGTACTAGCCTTAATCAGGTAACAGAATACTAGATGCTGTATCTAGAAGGAAGGGCTCAGCAAAGTAGAAAGTAGTTTACATCAGGATTTTAATTCCAACAAAAGAAACTGTAGATCAAATCAGAAAACCAATGCTGTATCTAAGACATACAGATTTCACAAATTTACTCGGTGTACAAATTGGGACTCAGGTTTCTTAGACAAGGTATACCTTATTTGAAGCTGCAGGACCAATTCCATTCCTCATGTGTTCAGGGAATATTACTTCAAATGTACAACTTGTCTTAGGGAGGCTTGGCTCATTATTATACAGTTGACCCTTGAAAATGTGGAGCTTAGGGGCACCAATTCCTGTGCAGATAAAAATCCACATGTAACTTTTGACTGCCCAAAAACTTAACTACTAATAGTTTACTATTGACCAGAAGCCAACCTTATTGGTAACATAAAGTCAATTAATACATATGTTGTATGTTATATGTATTATATATTGTATTCCTACAGTAAGTAAAGAAAAGAAAATGTTAAGAGAATTATAAGGAAGAGAAAATATCTTTATGGTACTGTATTTACTTTTAAAAAAATATATATATATAAGTGGATCCACACAGTTCAAATCCAATTCAAGTTCCAATGTGATGCCTTTATTTCTCACCATCTGAGATGCTGCCATATAGCTACACTCTTATATTAATTACTGCCTGCACCAGGTAGATATTAAAAAGAGGATTCCCCTCAAAATTACTATTTGTATCTCATTCATCTTTGCTTCTTGGTCCCTAACTTTGTTCTGTGAATAGATATTCAGTGTGTGATGAATTAATGCAAATATTAGCATACACACTCAGAAGAGCTAGCAGGTAGAAAAAAAAGTGATGCCACATGTAAATTTTGTGGCAAATCTTGTGCATCCTCTTTCCTTTTTCCCCCCTAATGTTCAAAGTTTATTCTGTCAACTTGGAAGGCCCTCAAGTGAAACATTTAGGAGAGTAGTAGAAGGGAGAAGTGTGGCTATGTTATGAAAGCATAAAAAGCACTTTCTTAAATTGTATATGTATACATGTTTTAGTACTTGGCTAGCAACTATGCCCTAGAAAGTGACCACATTGACTTACAATGTGAAAAAAAGGCAATAGAAGAGTAGAAACCAAGGATTTGAGACAATAGATCATGAGAATTAAATAATGAACTAATTTCACAGAGACTAAAATCACTAAATCTCTATCCTCTTGGAGGACATTTTAGCAGTTGTGTTAAAGGAAGAGCATACATTTGACGACTGACCCTAAAAGAACTAGTTTCTTTAGTGTTCTATCACCGCCACCAAATTCCATTCTGAACTTTTGGATAGTGATATGTAGCTGACATTTTAATTTCAGCATAAAGCTATAAATATGAACCCATTTAAAAGGGTCATATGAATGGTGCTGTGGCTGATAAATCTAAAACATAACAAATGCCGCCACATTCCAGAAAGTAACCTTTCTATTATTTGTGTATTTCATCTTCCCAAATTCCATTCAAAGTGGTAACGGAAGGACCACAAATGGGAGTTGCAATCAATCCCCAAGGGAAGTGCAGTCAATAGCTCTGAGAGATAACTGCTTCATTTAAAAACTTATTTCTGATAAGGCTTTATTTCAAAACGATTGTAATTCTATTTAGCTATAATGTTAAATGGAGTGTGAGCAATTTTAAATTCTGAAACTGCCTCCATCATCAAAGAAAGTTAAAACTAGTAATCACCACGTGCTGAGTGGTCAATTCTTATAACTTGAAGACATTGATTCAGTATGAAATGTTATTGCTGCTTGGTCATATAAAATATCAGACTACTTTCAGATTCATAGTGCTAGAACTTTATTTTGGCAAATGCTGCCAGAAAGTAAAAGCAATTACTTTTGCAAATGGCTCTTGATGAAGAAAATAAATAAATAAAGCAAATCCTTATCAGATACCTCTAGCATATTGGGCAATCAGAACAAACTTCAGGTAGCTTACAGTTTAGGGCAGGGTTTAGCATTTCCGGAGTACAGTTAGATAAATGGGTGAAGTAGGTTTGAGAGGGCCATTTGCAAGCTAAGTGATACCAATGGAAGCCATAAGAACATGTAAAGAAAGAAATAGTTTTAAAAGATCATTGCATGGGTGGATTTTTTTTACTCATTTTTTTAAATGAATGTTTTTATAATTACATTAGCTTTCATACTTTTGTCATGGTTTTTAGCATATAAAATTTCTTATAGGTTGATAATAGATAACAGTAAGTCTAGGCATCAACAGAAATGGTTAGATAACTGACAGAAGGTCCCATTAGCATGGTGACTCTACTACCAACTAGGGTCTGGCCCTTGTGAAACCCGGAGGGTCAAATTTACATAAAAATTAGGTTGTTAGAGCAGACCATCAATAAATTTACAATGCTAAACAATCCTTTTTAATCGCTGTAGTACTTGTGACTCTTGAGGAGCACACCTTCCTGGCATTTCAGAAATCCCAGGAAATTGAATTGGTGATTAGAGGATTGTTTGGTGAACATGTGTGCAATCACAACCAATCAAAGATCATATGAGTAAGGACAATATTATACAAGTCACAATGAAGCCTAGTATATCATCCCTGCTCCAATATAGGAAAAATTTCTCTTGTGACTTGAAATCTTATGATCTACAATTTCAGTCTCTGGATAGTACTAACTTAATGGCTCTTTAGGCTCCCCTGTCTGTGCTCTAGAGTAGTGGTACTCTAACTTGACCAGCCCTCTTAGGCAGGCCAACATAGACATAGGTGCATGCACTCTCACTCCTTGTGGGGAAAAAATGGTGATAACAAGGAATCAAAAAGAAATAAAATCACATTAAAACCATGACCAAAGAAGAAAATTATAAACACATGTAAAACTAATGGTAATTCTACAATCCTTTTTAATTAGATAAGAGCAGTAGCAATTGAACCCCTACCAAAATGAGGAAGAACTGATGATATAGAAACAGAGCATTCTTCCTAAAAATTTTCAGGATTTCACTGAAGGCTTTGCATAGTTGCTAGGTGTTTCATGACAGCCATGGAATATTCTTACTTTTATGTACCTCTAAGAAATACTTCTCTGTACAATTCTGAATTAGAATACTTGGTAACTCTAGTACCATGTTAATTTGCCTAGGTGTTCTAAAGATAACTCTTCCTATTTATTTCTTTTAAAAGTGTACTTCAGATGAACATAAAAATAAGCATGTGAAATTGTGTAATACACGTCCATAAGAACTGAAAACTGGCTCTTGGCCCTTCAGGAACCCTTGGAAGTCAAAGCAAAACAGGGACCTATCAACCTTTTTAGACTTTTTTGAATAACTTTTCTAGGATAAGTTTGTTTTTTTTGTTGTTGTTTTTTTTGTAACTTCCACACCCAGAATGGAGCACAGCTTCATGGGGCTTGAACTGATGACCCTGAGATCAAGAGCTGAGCTGAGACAAAGAGTCAGACACTCAACCAACTCAGCCACCAGACACCCCTCTGAGATAATTCTTGCTCTTTTGTATTCACAGTCTTTTTCTAAACAGTATGTAATAGTTGATTAGCTTTCTGTTGCCTAAATTGTAGCCACAAAGTTCCAGATACTTGAAATTGTTCTCAGGTTATCTTAATAGGAGTTTTGGGGGCTTCAATCATACATGTATAATAATACAACTTACAACCTACAAAATAGATATTCACATTAATCATGTATGAGTTTACTGGGTCAGCTATTATTACTATTATGTACAATAATAAAAATTTTGCATTTCATAAATACACTTTTGCTTTTTACAAATTGTTTTAAATTTTCTACCCAGAGCCAGATAAGCAACTATTTTTATGTGTCCATAGCACTAGTCACAAAGCAACAGATATTGCTTAAGTAACAACCACTGACAAAATAACATAAACTTGAAAGGCTGCTGTAAAGGCCCCCACTCTCCAGAATGTAAGAGCAGACCCACATTCTGTTATCTGAGCCCAGCAACCGGCAGGCAGGTACCCAACCCCCCCAGGCCCCAAGGACCGCAGGCATGCAGCTTGTCACATACCTCTTGCTAGCCCAAATTAGGACATATATCCCCCTGTAGAGACGATTGGTGAAAGTATGTGATTTGTCGTAAACTGATTGGCTGCCTGCCTGCAGACCCTGCTGTGGTGTTTTAAACTAATTGGCTGTTGATGCGCGGGCTTTGCTGTAATGGACAATGTAGTTCTATATAAGGTCACCCCCGGGAAAGCTCGGGGCTCTCAGCCGCTGACTGGTTTGGGGGTCAGGCTGTGGGCCCGAGCATGCTCGAATAAACCCTTTGCATCTTGCATGAGATCGTCTCTTGGTGTCCTCCATTCAGCGCAAGCTCCTCGTCCCTTTTCATTTGGAGGTCCCACCGAGATCAGCTTCGGCAGCTTGGGGGATTCCAACGGACGCTTCTCGGGGTAAGGACCAGCGCCTTAATTATTAGTGCGATCGCTTAGTCGCTTCCTTTCGTTATCTGTCTGTGTCTTTCGATTCGAATCAATTGCGCAGCGTTTGTACAACTACGCGTAGTTGCTTTGTAGTTTTGGGCAGCTTGAGAAGGAGTTGACGAACTCGGACTTCTCCCCTGCCACCCTGGGGGACGCCTCAGGGATCAGAGGGGCCCGATTTTTCGGGGCCCCAAGTGTATCCGAGGGATACATTCGTTTGTAGGCTGAGGAGGAAATTTTAAATCCTCCTCGGCCGTTTGATTTTGTACTTTCGGTTTGGGGCCATACGGTATCGAGCCGAAGACGCGCCGCGTGTCTAAGTGTTTTCTTCGTAATTGTCTTTTGTGTTTTGTTTCTTGTTTTCTGTACTTGGATTCTCACATGGGACAGACTATAACCACCCCTTTGAGCCTCACATTAAACCACTGGAAAGATGTCCAAGTTCGGGCTAGCAATCAGTCGGTCGAAGTCAGAAAGAGAAAATGGCAGACTCTCTGTGCCTCTGAATGGCCAACATTCAAGGTCGGCTGGCCCAGGGATGGAACATTTAATATTGATATTATCTTACAGGTTAAGGAGCG
>PITA01021698.1:0-32070 GCA_004023965.1 Spilogale gracilis | reverse complement strand
CTTGATCATCTACATCGTGACAATGGTGGGCAACCTACTCATTGTGGTGACTGTGGTGGTCAGCCCGACCCTGGATGCCCCTATGTACTTCTTCCTTGGCTACTTATCATTTATGGATGCTATTTATTCTACTACAGTTACTCCAAATATGATTATAGACTTACTGTATGAGAAGAAAACCATTTCCTTCCAAGCGTGCCTGTCCCAGCTCTTTATAGGGCACTTATTTGGTGGTGCTGAGATTTTACTCCTGGTGGTCATGGCCTATGACCGCTACGTGGCCATCTGCAAACCCTTGCATTATTTGACAATCATGAATCAACGGGTGTGTGTTCTGTTGCTGCTGTTGGCCTGGGTTGGAGGTTTTTTGCATGCTGTAGTTCAACTTCTCTTTGTTTACAACCTTCCATTCTGTGGTCCCAATGTCATCGACCACTTCATCTGTGACATGTATCCATTATTAAAACTTGCCTGCACTGACACCTACATTATTGGTCTCACTGTTGTTGCCAATGATGGGGCAATCTGTGTGGTCATCTTCACACTCTTACTCATTTCCTATGGGATCATTCTGCATTCACTGAAGACTCTTAGTCAGGAAGGGAGGCGCAAAGCCTTATCCACTTGTGGCTCTCATATTACAGTGGTGGTCCTCTTCTTTGTCCCTTGCATTTTTATGTATGTGAGACCTCCTTCTACTTTACCCATTGATAAATCCTTGACTGTGTTTTACACAGTTATCACCCCTATGTTAAACCCTCTGATCTATACTCTGAGAAATGGAGAGATGAAAAATGCCATGAAAAAGCTGTGGACCAGAAGAAGAAAATGATGCCGAAGAGAAGTTTGTCACCTTTTTTTTTCAATGAAGAGTTGCTCCATCCAGGAAAGGATTAATTATTTGTGATGGCTTTCTCCTCAGGTTTAATGAACTTTTGTATGATGAAAACATTTAAGTTGTAAATATGTCCAATGATCAATTTTCAGAAATTGTTAGGAAGATAGGTTTGTAGCTTTTGGGCATATAATGTTTTTGTTGAAACTATAGGTTTGTTTTATTTTTGAGTCATGTTTTAGTTAATACCGTACCTTTATTTTCATTAGTTGACAATTTTTACATGTTTCTCTTTTACACGCTTGTTCTTTTTCAGAATTAATAGTGCTCATTACATATTTCAGAGAGGGAAATTAAAAAATGGAACACAAACATTTGCTTCACTTATTCCATACAAAGTAAGCTCATATTTAATACTTCAAGTATATATCTTATTTTTGTAACTGCAAGATATTTAAATATGTAATTTTGTTCATATTGCTTAACTAATAGGATTCAAAAGGAATTCTGCTTCCGCATTATAATATTATTCATAAAGTAGTTAAGGAGAGAAAAAATATGAACAAAAGACCTTGATATAATGAATAAGATTTACTTATTTTTCTGAATGGGGAATCCTATTATCACCTCAAGTGGAGCAGCTTTATTTGATGTGATATTTTCATTGAGGCAATCCATTAATCTTCCATGATAGTTTAGAACATCTGATAATATCTCTTTCATTTCTGTCAGTATCCCCATCTCTACTTTTGATTACAGTATTTCATAGCCTTCTTTAAGGACCTAAGCCCTTCTTTTCATATGTGGAAATACCATAATCCATAATTCATGAGTTTCAAGTATGTAATACAGAGCCTGACACCAGATATTTTGAATGATATCATTTGTAAGTAAGATGTTGACAATAGGGCATGGCACATTTACGTCTTCTCTTAATGGAATGCAGATTATTGAGTAATAAAGAGGTTATAATATATATTGATTTATTCAACAGAGACCTCTTCATAAGTCTCCCTGTCTTTGAGGTTTTAAAGAAAATATTAGCTGCCTCTAATAGTGTAGGAAGCATCTCATCAAAGAAACTCGTGTTTCTGCCTCCTTATTTAGTCTGGATTCATGAGGTGCTCTGGCTATGGGGAAAGGAGTTTTTTCAGTGGTAAATCACAGTGCATGAGAAACTTTATATCCCAATTTTTAACCCAATTATAATTACATGGAAATTTCTTATGCTATCTCAAGGTCTTTCCTAACATGACAGTATTCATTATATAATAGTAAACAGAAGTTATATAATTAAGTCATCTACTTTTGGATGTTGCTATAGACTGAATATTTGTGTTCCCCCCCAAATTCATCAAATTCTATATAATTCATGGCATTTGGAGGTGGGATGTTTGGGAGGGGATTATGTCAAAAAGGTAGAGTTCTCATGAGTGGGACTCAGACCTCATTTACCTTTTCTGCCATGCAAGGATATGGCAAAAAACAGTTATCTATAAACTAGGAAGCAAGCTCTTATCAGACATGGAATCTGCAAGTATTTTGATTTTGGACTTCCCAGACCACAGAACTGTGAGAAATAAGTGACTTGTTGAAACCCGTCTGTGGTATTCTGTTAAAGTGGCCCAAATGGACTTAGACATTTAGTTAATTTCCAAATTTGTGTATTTATTTCAAGTAATGAGATAAAAATCTTGGTTAATTATCTATGTTAATTATTCTATAAGTTCTCTTAAGCCAGGGAAATTAATCAACTCTCTTTATACTTTATATTTGCATGATGTCTGCCATGGAATCTGCTTCATAAACATTGTCAGTTACTTGATTCTTGAATTCTTGGATCTATTAGAGAGTTTTTACTGATGAATGTTGATGAACTCTTTCTATCTTTCTACATTAAATATGTACATTTGCTTCAATAGTCTTCTTAGATACTTGCTCAAAATATTTACCTTATTTATGTTGTAATTATGGGTGTTTTTCTATAATTGTGTTCCCTGATTCTTTTATTTTTGATTTCTTCTATCACATCACTCTTGGAAAATTTCATTTACTTTCATTTGTTGAATATATAAATTTTATTGTCTTTTTAAAAACTAAAAATAGTTCCCAAAATCTTTTCTTTTTTAAATGATGTAGAATTTATTTTTGTTTGTAATAAGGACATATCTAAGCCTGTTTTCTTAAAAAGGAAAAAATCTGCCAAGGTTATTATTAATTTCAGTAATAATTTTAAATTTTCTATTTAATATGTCAAATTTAATACAATTAGTATGTTTGATTTAGGGTGCATTTCACCTCCACCTGTACTGCTCCCTCCTCTTTCTTCTCCACCTTTTCCTTTGGTGTATTTCCCTGCTACTAACAGTCTATGTCAATAGTCAAGGATTTTAAGATATATTATATCTTGTAGGAATAATCTCCCTTAATTACATAGCCTTTTCAAGTATCTTACAATTTCTTTTTCTTTTTTAAGGTTTATTTATTTATTTATTTGACAGGGAGAAACACAGCAAGAGAGGGAATACAAGCAGGGGGGTGAGAGAGGGAGAAGCAGGCTTCCTGCTGAGCAGGGAGCCCGATGTGGGGCTTGATTCCGGGCCTCTGGGATCATGACCTGAGCTGAAGGCAGCTGCTTAACTAACTGAGCCACCCAGGCACTCTCTCTTGCAATTTCTATATATATATATATATATATATATATATATATATATATATATATATATATATATTATTTGATAAATTTTAGGATTATTTTTTGAAGTTTGAAACCTTCCCATAAAACTATATTTAGAATTTCATGATCCTCCACATTGATTTTGAGGAAAATGCCATGTTTTCATATCTTGTTTTCCCATCCAAAATGAGACATGTATTGTGAAGGCTTGATCAATGTCTCAGTAAATTTTGTAATCATCTCTACAGAATGTACATAAATCTTGCCTTTTAGTTTTCTTTCTTAAAAAGAAGCTTATTTTATTTATATTTGACTCACATTTTCTTTTTTTATTATTTAAATTCAATTATTCAGCATATAGTATATCATTAGTTTCAGATGTATTTATCAGTTGTGTATAACACCCAGTGCTCATCACATCACATTCCCTTCTTAATGCCCATCACCCAGTTACCACATCCCCCCACTGACCTCCCCTTCCATAGCCCTCAGTTTGTTCACATTCTCAATGAGCTAATCAGAAAGGGCTCAGTGTCTTTTGCTGGCATGAATTATAGCACAATACTCAAAGGTGTGTATGTGTGTGTGTTTGCATACAAAAGCTCATAGGCCTACATTTGACAGTATAGAAGTAGGTCTTCAAATACAGAGATCTGTATCTGACCTCAGGTAACTCCATATAACCACAAGTAGGTACATTATTCAATGATCTGTAGGTATATATCCAGTTTCATATATGTGTCTATGTGTGAACACTGAGAAGTCTATTTCCAACAACATATAGATGAATTTCTGACTACCTATATGAATGCATATGTGTAAATATAAGTATTTGATATGATCACACACAGGCCTGTATCTGACTACACAGAGGGAGGGCTATATCTTGCATACACAAGTCTTTATCTGACTACATGTCAATTTCAATGACTGAACAATTCTTCAGTTCCATGTGGCATGGACTGAGGTTCCTCTCTGATATTCATCTGATTAGGAGCTTTTGGGGAGTGTTTAAGATGACTTTACTCATGTGAGCAGTGTCTTGGCAGGGAGGCTAGAAGACTGGGATCTTCTGGTTCTTTCTCCGTCTCCATGTAGCCTGTCTTTCCAGTGAGTATGTCAGACATGTAAAATGGCAGTTCAGGGCTCCCAGAGGGAGGGCACAGAAGGGATTAGGTCACTTAAAATCTCATCCCATCCTGACATGAGCTTGAAGTTCAGAATCTCAAGTTCTAAATTCTTCTGCACCAATTGAAAAGGCAATCTATGGAACGAGAGAAAATAATTGCAAGATATATGCTTGATAAGAGGTTAATATCCAAAATGTATGAGGAATTTATACAACTAAATAGCAAATGCATTAAAAATAATTAAAAAATGAGCAATGGGCCTAAATAGACATTTTTTTGACATTTTCTAAAGAAGACATACAAATGACCAAGAAGAACATGGAAGGTTGCTCAACATTACTAATCATAAGGGAAATGCTAATCAAAACCACAATGAGACACTTCCTTACATCAGTTAGAATGGCTAAAATTTACAAGACAGGGAACATCAAATGTTGTCAAGGATGTGGAGAAAGGGGAACCCTCTTACACTGTTGGTAGGAATGCAAGCTGGTACAGCTTACTCCAAAAAATATTATAGAGGTTCCTTGAGAAGTTAAAAACAGAGCTACCCTACAACCCAGCAATTGCACGACTGGGTATGTACCCCAAATGTAGTAAAATGAAGGGGCACGTGCACCCCAGAGTTCATAGCAGCAATGTCCACAAAGCTGAACTGTGGAAGGAGCTGAGATATCCACTGACGGAGGAATGGATAAAGAAGATGTGGTTCATGTACACAATGGATTACTACTCACATGTCAGAAAGGATGGATACCTACCATTTACACTGACATGGATGGAACTGGAGGGTATTATGCTAAGTAAAATAAGTCAATGAGAGAAGAACAATTATAAGGTTTCACTGATATGTGGAATATAAGAAATAGTGCAGAGTATCATAGGGGAAGGGAGGGAAAACTGAATGGTAAGAAATTAGAGTGGAAAGACTCTTGACTCTGGGAAACAAACTGAGGTTTGGGGAAAGAGAGGTGGGTGGGGGGATGAGGTAGCTGGGTGATTAAGGAGGGAACTTGATGTGATAAGCACTCGTGTTATATGCAAATAATGAGTCATTGAATACTACATCTGAAACTAATAATGTACCATATTTTGGCTAATTGAATTTAAATTAAAAAAAGATTAAAAAAACTTCTGCATAATGAAGAAAACAAGAAACAAAACTAAAAGGCAGCATATGGAATGGGAGAAGATATTTGCAAATGGTGTATCTAATAAAAGGTTAGTATCTAAAATCTATAAAAAGCTTATCAAACTCAACACCCCAAAATTAATAGTGAAGAACAGTGAAGAAATGGGTAGAAGACATGAACAGACATTTTTCCAAAGAAGACATCCAGATGGCTAACAGACATCAACAGATGCTCAATATTGCTCGTCATCAGGGAAATACAAATCAACACTACATTGAGATATCACCTCACACCTATTAGAATGACTAAAGTTAACACAGAAAACAACAAATGTTGGTGTGGGTGGGAAGAAAGGGGGAACCCACTTATACTGTTGGTGGGAATGCAAACTGGTGCAACCACACTGGAAAACTTCCACTGTGTTTGGAAGTATATAGTGTAGTGTGGAGGCTCCTCAAAAAGTTAAAAATAGAACTACCCTATGACCCGACAATTACACTACTAGGTATTTCCTAAGGATACAAAAAATACTGATTTGAAGATACATACACACTCTGATGTTTATATCAGCATTATCAATAATAACCAAATTATGGAATGAACCCAAATGTTCATTGACTGATGAATGAATGAAGAATTGTTTATATACACACACACACCAGAATATTACTCCGTCATCAAAAAGAATGATTTCTTGCTATTTGCACTAATGTAGCTAATGCTAGAATGTATTATGCTAAGTGAAACAAGGCAGTTTGAGAAAGACAACATATGATTTCACTTATATTTAGATTTTAAGAAACAAAACAGATGAATATAGGGGGGATTTTGAGGGAAGTAAACCATAAGAGACTCTTAACTATAGAGAATAGACTGAGGGGTGATGGTGGGGAAGTAGGTAGGATATGGGTTAAATGGGTGATGAGTGTTAAAGAGAGTACTTGTCATGAGCAGTGGGTGTTACATATGAGTGATGAATCACCAAATTCTACTCCTGAAACTAATATTACAGTTCGTGTCAACTAACTAGAATTTACATAAAAACTAAAAATTTCTCATTGGCACACACAAAAAAAAAGCAACAAAATTTAGTTTTATAAATATTTGTAATTACTTGTGGAGGAATGTTGCTCATAATTTCCTATGTGGTTTTATTTTCAGATACTAATGTAAAAGGTATTTAGCATTTTATAACTTTTCAATTGTTATGAATACTAATGTATAGAAATGCAATTGAATATTTATTTGGAGCCTCCATCCTGAAAGATTACTAAATTGAATTATTATTTCTAGTAATGTCTGTAGCTTCCTTAGGGTTTTCTATGATTCAGTCCCATTTACAGAAAAAGGACAGTTCATTTCTTGGAGAGATACAGGAGTACTTAGTTTTTAAAGTTCCTTTTTTAAAATTAACATAAAGTGTATTTTTTATTTCAGGGGTACAAGTCTATGATTCATCAGTCTTGCACAATTCACACCACTCACCATAGCACATACCCTCCCCAGTGTCCATCACCCAGCCACCCCATTCCTGCAACCCCCTTCCACTCCAGCAACCCTTAGTTTGTTTCCTGAGATTAAGAGTCTTTTATGGTTTGTCTCCCTCTCTGGTTTCACATTGTTACGTTTTCCCCTCCCATACCCTATGATCCTCTGTCTTGTTTCTCAAATTCCTCACATCAGGAAGATCATATGATAGTTTTCTGTATCTGACTTATTTTGCTTAGTATAATACCCCCTAGTTCATCCACATTGTTGCAAATGGCAAGATTTCATTTCTGATGCCTCCATAATATTCCATTACATACATATACCTCATCTTCTTTATTCATTCATTTGTCCATGGACATCTAGACTCTTTTCATAGTTTGGCTATTGTGGACATTGCTTCTATAAACATTCAGATCCATGTGCCCCTTTGGATTACTACATTAGGGTAAATACCCAGTAGTGCAATTGCTGGGTTGTAGGGTAGCTCTATTTTCAACTTTTGGGGGAATCCTCATACTGTTTTCCAGAGTGGCTGCACCAGCTAGCATTCCCACAACAGTGTAGGAGGGTTCCCTTTTCCCCACATCCTCACCAACATCTGTTGTTTCCTGACTTGTTAATTTTAACCATTCTGACTGGTATGAGGTGATAGCTCACTGTGGTTTTGAGTTGTATTTCACTGATACCAAGTGATGTTGAGCACTTTTTCATGTGTCTATTGGGTGTTGGATGTCTTTGCAGAAATATCTGCTCCTGTCTTCTGCCCATTTCTTGATTGAGTTATTTGTTCTTTGGGTGTTGAGCTTGATAAGTTCTTTATAGATTTTTGGATACTAGTCCTTTATGTGTTATGTCATTTGAAAATATCTTCTCCAATTCTGTCAGTTGTCTTTTGGTTTTGTTAACTGTTTTGCTGTACAAAAGCTTCTAATCATGATGAAGTCCTTGCTTCCCTTGCCTTTGGCAATGTTTCTAGGAAGAAGTTGCTGCATCTGAGGTTGGAGAAGTTGCTGCCTGTGTTCTCCTCAAGGATTTGGATGGATTCCTGTCTCATATTGAGGTTTTTCATCCATTTTGAGTCTATTTTTGTTCTGGTGTAAGGAAATTGTCCAGTTTCATTCTTCTACATGTGACTGTCCAATTTCCCAACACCATTTGTTGAAGAGACTGTCTTTTTTTCCATTGGACATTATTTCCTCCTGCTTTGTTTAAGATGAGTTGACCACAGAGTTGAGTGTCCATTTCTGGGTTCTCTATTCTGTTCCATTGATCTATGTGTCTCTTTTAGTGACACTACCAAACTCTCTTGATGTTTATAGCTTTGTAATAGACCTTGAAGTCTGGAATTGTGATGCTGCCAACTTTGGTTTTCTTTTTCACCATTCCTTTGGCTGTGTGTAGATTGCTTTAGGTAGCATAGACATTTTCACAATATTTGTTCTTCCAATCCGTGGGCATGGAACATTTTTCCATTTCTTTGTGTCTTCCTCAATTTCTTACATGAGTACTTTAAAGTTTTCTGAGAATAGATGTTTGCCTCCTTGGTTAGGTTTATTCCTAGGTATCTTATGGTTTTGGGTGCAGTTGTAAATGGGATTAACCCCTTAATTTCTCTTTCGTCTGTCTTGCTGTTGGTGTATAGAAATGCAACTGATTTCTGTGCACTGAATTTATATCCTGACACCGTAGTAAATTCCTATATGAGTTCTATCAGTTTTGGAGTGGAGTCTTTTGGGTTTTCCACATAAAGAATTATGTCATCTGCAAAGAGTGAGAGTTTGACTTCTTTGTTGATTTGGATGCCTTTTCTTTCTTTTTGTTGTCTGGTTGGTGAGTCTAGGACTTCTAGTATTATGTTGAATAGCAGTGGTGATAGTGGAAAACCCTGCTGTGTTCCTGACCTTAGTGGAAAAGCTCTCAGTTTTTCCCCATTGAGAATGATATTTTCCGTGTATTTTTCATAGATTTTTAAAAATATATTGAGGTATGTAATTTCTATATTTCTATACCTACACTGTGAAGAGTTTTGATCAAGAAAGGATGTTCTTCTTTGTCAAATTCTTTTGCAGCATCTATTGAGAGGATCATATGGTTCTTGTTCTTTTTTTTTTTTTTACTAATGTACTGTATCACATTGATTGATTTGCAGATGTTGAACCAACCTTGCAGCCCAGGAATAAATCCCACTTTGTTGTGGTGGATAATCCTTTTAATATACTGTTGGATCCTATTGGCTAATATTTTGATGAGAATTTTTTTCATCCCTGTTCATCAGAGATATTGGTTGGTAATTCTCCTTTTGATTTTTTTTTGGTCTGATTTTGGGATCAAGGTAATGCTGACTTCATAAAATGAGTCTGGGTGTTTTCCTTCCATTTATATTTTTTTGGAACAGTTTCAGAAGAATAGGTATTAATTCCTTTAAATGTTTGGTAGAATTCCCCTGTGAAGCTGTCTGGCCCTGGGCTCTTGTTTGTTGGAAGATTTTTGATGACTGTTTCAATTTCTTTACTGGTTATGGGTCTGTTCAGGTTTTGTATTTCCTCCTGGTTCAGTTTTGGTAGTTTATATGTCTCTAGAAATGTATCCATTTCTTCCATATTGTCAAATTTGCTGGCATATGGTTACTCCTAATATGTTCTTATAATTGTTTGTACTTCTTTGTTGTTGGCTGTGATCTCTCCCCTTTCATTCATGATTTTATAAATTTGGATCCTTTCTTTTTTGTTTTTGATAAGTCTGACCAGGGTTTATCAATCTTATTAATTCATTCAAAGAACAAGCTCCTACTTTTGTTTATCTTGTTCTTTTGGTTTCCAGTCATTGATTTCTGCTCTGATATTTATTATTTCTCTCCTCCTGCTGGGTTTAGTCTTTCTTTGCTGTTCTTTCTCCAGCTCCTTTAAGTGTAGGGTTAGGTTATGTACTTGAGATCTTTCCTGTTTCTTGAGAAAGTTTAGTATTGCTATACACTTTCCTATCAGGACTGCCTTTGCTGCATCCCAAAGGTTTTGAACAGTTATGTTTTCATTTTTATTTGTTTCCATGAATTTTTAAAATTCTTCTTTAATTTCCTGGTTGACCCATTCATTCCTTAGTAGGATGCTCTTTAGCCTCCATGTATTTGAATTCTTTCTGACTTTCCTCTTGTGGTTAAGTTCTAGTTTCAAAGCACTGTGGTCTGAAAATATACATGGAATGATCCAAAACTTTTGGTACTGGTTGAGACGTGATTTGTGACCCAGGATGTGATAAATTCTGGAGAATGTTCCATGTGGACTAGAGAAGAATGTGTATTCTTTTGCTTTTGGTTGGAATGTTCTGAATATATCTGTGAAGTCCATCTGGTCCAGTGTGTCATTTAAAGCCCTATTTCCTTGGTGGAATTTTGCTTATATGACATGTACATTTCAGTGATGGGGGTATTAAAGTCCCCTACTATGATTGTATTATTAATATCAATGTGTTTCGTTGATTTAGTTATTAATTGGTTTGTATAATTGGCTGCTCCCATATTAGGGACATAGATATTTAAAATTATTAGATCTTCTTGTTGGACAAAACCTTTAAGTATGATATAGTGTTCTCCCTTATCTGTTATTATAGTCTTTGGTTTAATATCTAATTTATCTGATATAAGGATTGTCACCACAGCTTTTTTCTGCCATCCATTAGCATGATAAATAGTTTTCCACCCCCTCACTGTAAATCTGGAGCTGTCTTTGGGTCTAAAATAAATTTTGCAGACAGCACATCAATGGGTCTTGTATTTTTTTGTCCATTCTGATACCCCATGTCTTTTGATTGGGGCATTAAGCCATTTACCTACGGAGTAACTATCGAAAGATATGAATTTAGTGCCATTGCATTTCCAGTAAGATGACTGCTACTGTTTATTGTCTCTGTTCCTTTCTGGTCTATATTACTTTTAGGCTGTGTCTTTGCTTAGAGTACCCCTTTAAGTATTTCCTGTAGTGATGGTTTGGTGTTGCAAATTCTTTAATTTTTGTTTGTTCTGGAAGCTTTATATTTCTCCTTCTATTTTCAATGACAGCCCAGCTGGATATACTATTCTTGGTTGCATATTTTTCTTGTTTGGTGCTCTGAATATGTCATTCCAGTCTTTTTGGGCCTGCCAGTTCTCTGTGCATAGGTCTGCTGCCAATCTAATATTTCTACCATTATAGGTTATAGACCTCCTGTCCCAAGCTGCTTTCAGGGTTTTCTTTTTGTCTTTTTGAGACTTGTAAGTTTTACTAGTAGATGATGGGATGTTAACCTATTTTTTATTGATTTTGAGAGGGTTTTTCTGGGCCTCCTGGAGTTTAATGCCTCTTTCCTTCCATAAATTAGGTATTTTCTTCAATATAATTTGCTACAATATAATTCTTCCCTGTCTCTCTTTCTTCTTCTTCTGGGATCCCAATTATTCTAATTTTGTTTTTCCTGATGTTATCACTTATTTCTCAACTTCTCCCCTAATGATCCAGTAGTTGTTTATCTCTCTTTTTCTCAGCTTCTTTATTCTTCATCATTCAGTCTTCTATATCCCTAATTCTCTCTTATGCTTCATTTATCCTAGCTGTAAGAGCATCCATTTTTGATTATATCTCATTAATAGCCGTTTTGATTTTGACTTGGTTAGATTTTAGTTCTTTTATTTCTCCAGAAAGGGATTCTCTAGTTCTTCTATAATATTTTCCATCCCAGCTAGTATCTTTATAATCATCATTCTGAACTCTAGTTCTGACATCCTACTAATATCCATATTGAATGGGTCCCTGGGAGTTGGTGCTACCTGTTGTTGTTTTGGAGGTGAGTTTTTCTGTTTTGTCATATTTTCCAGAAAAGAATAGATGAATGAGAGATCAAAATGCTAAAAGGGTAACAATGACCTCTGAAAAAATATACACTAAACAAATCAGAAGAGACCTTAAACCAAGAGGAAAAATAAAGGAGAAAGAAGAAAAGAATATGATCAGGCTGGTGACTAGAACAGAGCTACACACCATATTTTCAGTGTATTTTGGTCTGTTAGAAGAAATTGCTTCTCTCTCTCTCTCTCTAAATATATATATATATATATATAGAGAGAGAGAGAGAGAGACAAAAAAATTAGGGTAAATAAAATGAAGGGATGTAATATGTCTGTAAAGATGAAAATTAAGAAATATATATATATATATATATATTTATTTTATTTTATTTTTTTATTGTTACCAATTTTTTTTTCCAGTGTTCCAGGATTCATTCCCTATTCCCCACACCCAGTGCTCCACGCTTTAGGTGTCCCCAGTACCCACCACCAGGCTCTCCCATCCCTCCACCCCCCTCCCTCCAAGTCCCACAGTTTCTTTCTGTGTCCAAAGTCTCTGTTGTTTCATTTCCCTCCCTAGATTACCCTAGTTCCCATTTATGTTCCTTCTCCCACTGTCCTCCAGGTTACCCCTCATGCACCGCAAGTAAGTGAAACCATGTAATACTTGACTTTCTCTTCTTGGCTTATTTCACTCAGCATAATATCTTCCAGTCCAGTCCATGTTGCTACAAAAGTTGGATATTCATCCTTTCTGATGGAGGCATAGTATTCCATTTTATATATGTACCACTTATTCTTTATCCATTCATCTGTTGATGGGCACCTTGGCTCTTTCCACAGTTTGGCGATTGTGGCCATTGCTGCGATGAACATTGGGGTACATATGGCCCTTCTTTTCACTACATCTGTATCTTTGGGATAAATGCCCAGTAGTGCAATTGCAGGGTCATAGGCCAGCTCTATCTTTAATTTTTTTTAAGAAATCTCCACACTGTTTTCCAAAGTGGCTGTACCAGTTTACATTCCCACCAACAGTGTAAGAGGGTTCCCCTTTCTCCGCAGCCTCTCCAACACTTATTGTTTTCTGTCTTGTTAATTTTGGCCATTCTGACTGGTGTAAGGTGGTATCTCAGTGTGGTTTTGATTTGAATTTCCCTGAGAGCTAGTGACGCTGAACATTTTTTCATGTATCTGTTAGCCATTTGTATATCTTCTACGGAGAAGTGCCTCTTCATGTCTCTTGCCCATTTTTTGATGTGTTCATCTTCTTTTGGGTGTTGAGTTTGAGTAGTTCTTTATAGATCTTGGATACTAGCCCTTTGTCTGTAGTGTCATTTGCAAATATCTTCTCCCATTCTGTGGGTTGCCTCTTTGTTTTGTTGATTGTTTCCTTTGCTGTACAGAAGATTTTTATTTTGATGAAGTCCCAGAAGTTCATTTTCGCTTTTGTCTCCTTTGCCTTTGGAGATGTGTCTTGAAAGAAGTTGCTGTGGCAGATGTCAAAGAGGTTACTGCCTATGTTCTCTTCCAGGATTTTAATGGATTTCTGCCTCACGTTGAGGTCTTTCATCCATTTTGAGTTTGCCTTTGTGTGTAGTATAAGAGAATGGTCTAGTTTCATTCTTCTATATGTAGCTGTCCAATTTTCCCAGCACCATTTCTGAAGAGACTTTTTTTTTCCACTGGATATTTTTTCCTGCTTTGTCAAAGATGATTGGACCATAGATTTGTGGGTCCATATGTGGGCTCTCCACTCTGTTCCATTGGTCTATTTCTCTGTTTTTGTGACAGTACCATGCTGTCTTGGCAATCACAGCTTTGTAATAAAGCCTGAAGTCAGGTAATGAGATGGCCCCAGATTTGCTTTTCTTCTTCAGCAATTCCTTAGGGATTCGGGGTCTTTTTTGGTTCCACATAAATTTTAGGATTGTTTGTTCTAACGTTTTGAGGAATGATGGTGGAATTTTGATCAGAATGGCATTGAAAGTATAGATTGCTCTGGGAAGTATAGACATTTTGACAATGTTTATTCTTCAGATCCATGAGCATGGAATGCTCTGCCATCTTTTTGTGTCTTCTTCAATTTCTTTCATGAGTGTTCTGTAGTTCCTCGAGTACAGATCCTTGACTTCTTTGGTTAGGTTTATTCCTAAGTATCTTATAGTTTTGGGTTCTATAGTAAACATAATCAATTCTCTGATTTCCCTTTCTATTTTTCTGTTGTTATTGTATAAGAATGCAACTGAATTCTGTGCATTGATTTTGTATCCTGCCATATTACCCAATTGTTGTATGAGTTCTAGTAGTTTGGGGGTAGAGTCTTTTGGGTTTTCCATATAGAGTATCATGTCATCTGCAAAGAGAGAGAGTTTGACTTCCTATTTGCCATGTTGGATATCTTTTATTTCTTTCTGTTGTCTGATTGCTGTTGCTAGAACTTCTAACACTATGTTGAATAGTAGTGATGAGAGTGTGCATCCTTGCCTTGTTCCTGATCTCAGAGGAAAGGCTGTCAGTTTTTCCCCATTGAGGATGATATTCGCTGTGGATTTTTCGTAGATAGATTTTATGAGGTTGAGAAATGTTCCCTCTATCCCTATACTTTGAAGAGTTTTGATAAGGAACATATGTTGTATTTTGTCAAATGCCTTTTCTGCATCAATTGAGAGTACCATGTGGTTTTTCTCTCTTCTCTTATTGATTTGTTCTATCACATTGATTGTTTTGCAAGTGTTGAACCACCCTGGCATCCCTGGGATAAAACCCACCTGTTCACGGTGGATAATCTTTTTAATGTATTGTTGGATCCTGTTAGCAAGGATCTTGTTGAGAATCTTGCCATCCGTATTCATCAGCGATATTGGTCTAAAGTTCTCCTTTTTGATGGGGTCTTTGTCTGGTTTGGGGACTAGAGTGATGCTGGCTTCATAGAAACAGTCTGATGTTTTCCTTCTGTTTCTATTTTTTGAAAGAGCTTCAGGAGAATAGGTGTTTTTTCTTCTTTAAATGTTTGGTAGAATTTCCCAGGGAATCCCTCTGGGCATGGACTCTTGTTTTGGGGGAAGTTTTTGATCACTGCTTCAATCTCATTACTAGAGATAGGTCTATTCAGATAGTCAATGTCTTCCTGTTTCAGTCTTGGTAGTTTATATGTTTCTAGGAATGTATCCATCTCTTCTAGATTGTTAAACATATTGGCATATAATTGTTGATAGTAATTTTTGATGATTGTTTCTATGTCCTTGGTGTTAGTCGTGATCTCTCCCCTTTCATTCATGATTTTGTTAATTTGGGTCTTCTCCCTTTTCTTTTGGATTAGTTTGGCCAATGGTTTATCAATCTTATTGATTCTATCAAAGAACCAGTTTCTAGTTTCATTGATGTGTTCTACTGTATCTCTATTTTCTGATTCATTCATCTCTGCTCTAATCCTTATTATTTCCTGCCTTGTGTGGGGGTTGGTTTAATTTTTTGTTGATTTTCCAGTTCTTTAAGGTGTAAGGAGAGTTGGTGTATTCGGGATTTTTTTCAATTTTTTTGAGTGAGGCTTGGATGGCTATGAATTTCCCCCTTAGGACTGCCTTTGCTGTATCTCATAGGTTTTGGATTGATGTATCTTCACTCTCATTGGTTTCCATGAAGTGTTTCAGTTCTTCTTTGATTTCTTGGTTGATCCACATATTCTTGAGTAAGCTCCTCTTTAGCTTCCAAGTGTTTGATTTTCTCCTGAACTTTTTATGTTGATTGAGTTCCAGTTTCATGGCATTGTGGTCAGAGAATATGCATGGAATAATTTCAATCTTCTGGTATCGGTTGAGCCCTGATTTGTGACCTAGCATGTGGTCTATTCTGGTGAAAGTTCCATGTGAACTCGAGAAGAATGAGTATTCTGCTGTTTTAGGGGGAAATGTTCTGACTATATCTATGAGGTCCAGCTGGTCCAATGTGTCATTCAAGGCTCTTGATTCCTTGCTGATTTTCTGTTTAGATGATCTTTTCATTGCTGAGAGTGGTGTGTTAAGATCTCCTACAATTAGTGTATTGGCATCAATATGATTTTTTATTTTGTTTAAGAGTTGGCTTATGTAGTTGCTGCTCCCATTTTAGGGGCATAAATATTTACAATTGTTAGATCTTCTTGATGTATAGATCCTTTAAGAATGATGTAGTGTCCTTCTGTGTCTTTGAATACAGGCTTTAGACTAAAATCCAATTGGTCTGATATGTGAATTGCTACCCCAGCTTTCTTTTGGGGTCCATTGGCATGAAAGATGGTCTTCCATCACCTCACTTTCAATCTGGAAGTGTCTTTAGATTCAAGATGAGTCTCTTGTAAACAGCATATGGATGGGTCCTGTCGTTTTATCCAGTCTGCAACCCTGTGTCTTTTTATTGGAGCATTTAGGCCATACTCATTGAGGTTGACTATTGATAGATACGTTTGTATTGACATCATCTTGCCTATGGAGTTCATGTTTCTATAGGTTACCTCTGTATATCTGTTTTGTGTCACTCTTGGGTGCGTTTCTCCTTTATAGAACCCCTCTTAGTATTTCTTGTAGTGCTGGCTTGGTGGTTGCATAATCTTTTAGACCTTGGCGGTCTTGGAAGCTCTTTATTTATCCTTCTATTTTGAAAGTCAACCTTGCTGGATATATTATCCTTGGTTGCATATTTTTGTCATGTAACTTCCTGAATATGTCCTGCCAGCTCCTTCTGGCTTGCCAGGTTTCTGTGGAAAGGTCTGACGTTATTCTGATGGTCCTCCCTCTATAGGTAAGGGATCACTTTCTCCTAGCTGCCCCTAAGACATATTCTTTGGTTTTATCATTCAAGAATTTTACTATTATGTGCATGGAATTTTTTCTGGCCTCATTGATCTTGGGGGATGTCCTCTCTACTTCTAGGACATGAACATTTGTTTCATTCCTAAGATTTGGTAAATTTTCATCCATGATTTGTTCAACAATATTTTCTAGGCTTCTCTCTCTCTCTCTCAATTCCTTCAGGGATTCCAATAATTCTGATATTGGAGCGTTTTATGGCATCATTCATTTCCCTTACTCTGTTTTCTTGGGATTTTAGCTGTTTGCTCCAAGACTTCTCTTGCTCCTCCTACTTAATCCATCCATCTTCTAAATCACTGATTCGATCTTCAGCTTCACTTACTCTGGCTGTTAGAATATTTAAATTAGATCTCCCTAAAGCCTTTCTGACCTCAGCTTTCACTTCTGTTACTATGGCTTCCACTTTGAGACTAATGTTCTTTTCTAAATTGACTATTGCTTGGACTATTGCTGTCCTGAATTCCATTTCTGTCATATTGTTTATGTTCATTTCCAGTAATTCTGTGACCAAGGTTGCAGTCTCAGGGTTCTTCTTCTGTTGGGTGTTCCTTCTCCGAGTCATTGTGGTGAGGAGTGGTTGAGGGAGTGTATGGCTATATATATCAGCCACTATCTAGGTAGATTGGTTGTTGGAAGGTTTTTTAGCAACCAGAGTTCACCACCGAAAAGGGAGGTGAAAGAAAAAAGAAAATGGAAGAGAGGAAGCAGGAAAAGAAACCCCTGCCATAGCGGGGCCCGGTGATAGGATTTATATGGTACAAAACTGTTACAGGGTAAAGAAAAGGGTTATCAAGGGTAAATGAAGAGATCAAAAAGCGAAGCCCAACCTATATGACCCCCAAGACCAGTGTTTATATAATATAAAAGCAAAGACATTTACACAAACACACTGACAAACTAGAATGGGAAGGTGAGGGCACACACTCCTTGTGGGCAAGGAATGAATGCGTTTCAGATGCTCCTAAGTTTGTCTTGTTATTATTGTTGGAGGAGCCCACTTTCAAAAGATTTAGGGGGATTAGAACTGATTGTATATAGGGTAGTATTGAATAGGGTGGTACTGATTGTATATAGGTATAGGGATTGACTTGAAGCTTGTATCTACATGTACACATAAAAGAGAGAATAAAGGAAAGATGAGAGAAGAAAGGGAAAAACAGAGAGAGTGAACAGGGAAATGAGGCAACAACAAAAGCAGAAAATACAGGAGTATGTTTGAAAAAATTTCAGGGTAAAAAAGAAAAAAAATGTTATGGGGTGTTGTATTGGGTATCACCTTGCGATAAGAAGGGGGCTAAAAATTGAAAGATGAAAAACCGTGATAATGTATTTTTAAGCTTAAAGTGGAAGCTTTAAAAGTAAAAATAGAAAAAAAGTTTAAATAGTAAATGAGGTGGAAAACTGTATCAATGAGTTGTAGGGCTTTTGGTTCCTGTAGTCAGTGCCAGGAGTTTAATAAATTGCCTTTCCCCCGATTTGGGGTTTTGCATTGGAATGTTGTCCTCCTGAGCTTCTGGCTTGCTTTCTGGGGGTGGGGCCTGACGTTCCATTTCAGTCCTTCTACCTGGGCTGCGTCTCTCAGCCCACTTGCTAGAGACCGGTCTCAATGGTAACCAGGTTGTCAGGTTACAATTCTCTGGTAGTGGAGCGTTGTACTTTTATATCTTTTTTCAGCTGCTGAGGAAGTCAGGTCGGAGCAAGATGTCTGTGCCCAGACCTCCCTCCCAGAGAGAGCCTCTACACAGAGAGGGGCTCTTTCCAGCCTCCCGGTTGGTAGCCTGTCACAGCCGGGCTGGTGCAGATGTTGTGTTGATTTCTGCCCCCACCCCCGCTTGTCGTTTCACTCCTGTACCTCAAAACCATAACGCCTTTTGGATCGTGTGACCTTGTCTGTGCCCCGGGACCCATGGCCCCTTCAGTCCCATGCAAGTCTGTAAAATCGCCTTCCCTGCGGGGTCCGCGCAGGGCCCACGGGATGGAGAGAAATGGGAGAGAAAGGCAGTGGCGTAAAAATAGAATCCACACACGCTGCTCTCGCTGCAGTTGCAGTGGCGGTGGCCGGCGTTGGTGGAGGCCGGTGGCAAGAAATATTTATTAAAAAGGAATTATAAGATAAGACTTTTGTTGAAAAAGAAAAAAAAATGTAAAAAGGGAGAAAAATGTGATCAGGCTGGTGACTAGAATAAAACTATACACTAGATTTAGGGTATATTTTGGTATGTTAGAAGAAACTGTATCCCAAAATCTTAAAGAAATAAAAAGTTATATATCAATACAAAAATTAGGTCAAATACAATGAAAGAATAGACTATGACTATAAAAATGAAAATTAAATAAGATTTTAAATAAGGAATTGATAAGATGTTGGTTAAAATAGGAAAGAAGAAAAATTCAAGAAAATACATAGTTAAAAAAATTTACTTTGAAAGACTAAAGAAAAACATGGGAAAAAAAGTAATGAATTCTATGTGCTGTATTCCTCTCGTGCTAGATTTGCAGTCCTCATTCATCTGTAAACTTGGTCTTGGTTGGATGTTTTTGCCGATCTTCTAGGGGAGAGGCCTGTTGCAGTTATTTTCAAGTGTCTTTTCCCCAGGCTGATTGCACCACCCTTGCCAGAAGCCATGCTAATAATCTGCTTGTGTTTGCTCTCTGTAGCTTTTGTTTCCTCAAAGTTTTCCATACAGCTTTGGAGGACTAGAATAAAAATGGTGTCCTCCCAATCTCTTGCCTTGGGGGAGCCTAGAATTTAGGTGCTCCACTTCTCAATGAGCCCTCAGGGGAAAGCGATTTATCCCTCCTATCTCCCTGCTCTCCAGCTGTGCTCTGCACTCACCCAGCCTATGCTTACTTGGCCTGTGAGCCAGCATTTCTGTCTCTGGCACATGACCCCATTTGGAGTCTCCAATCCCAGTGGATTCCTGTAGTGCAATCCCATGCTGCTCCTCCTGGGTGATGAAGGGGGATCTCCCCTTGTTGGGTCTCAGCTCAAAGACTGGTGGTCCAGCTCTGCTGTGGATCATAATGTATGGATGGTAACACCTCAAGGCTAATAATAAAATGAATGTTAAATGAAACAAAAGGAAAACTTGTTATGGTAAGTGAGGAAATACATGATAATTTAATTGTCGTTGGAATAAAATGCTTTGGGTAGTATTTTACTCATGCCTGGAAATAATAGTCTCATAATCAATCCAAACCTATTTTTCCCTTCATGTTACATCCCTTAGACCTTAATCATGTGATTTGGTCTAGCAATACTAGTACATATAGATATTAAAAAATTCTTTTGGGAAATCCCAGTGAATTTAATTAAGCAAGAAGCAGTCTTGGACACCTTCCAATTCTTACTTAATAACATATGGTGGTCAGAAGGATGAAATGTCTTGCGATCTTGTCCCCTATTGGGAAGAAGATGCCATCCTCTTAAGAGCTGATAAATTTTTAGGAAGTCTTTGCTAGGCTGAAAGAATACCCCCAAAAGGAGCACAAGAATGTCTCTTCTGAAAATTTGAACTCAACTGGTGTGATCATACCAACAAGATAGAATGAGAGGACTAATCAAGAATGTTATTTTTCTATTTTGAAGTTAGTAGGGAAGAAGTTACTCAAGAACAATCTCCTTGGGAATTTCTGGTTGCTATCTTATTATGTAAAATTGGATTACTTGTCTTTTAGATAAATTATCTTAAGGTAGTAAAGTTTTATTTTCTGTGTGGACCATGAAATTATTTTTACATAATCTACAGTGCAAAGAAAAGCAATTTCCTGAAAAATCAGGGGGAAATGGACTGATAGCCAAATGAAATAAAATATACCATCAGGTAGTCAGCTTTTTGCTTTCTCTTGTCATACTGGATGAAAGAAAAATTCCAGTCCCAGAAATGAGTAAAAAGTCTTCCTTCAGCTTGAGGACATACTATCACAAGGTAAAACTAACAATAAATACTGGGAACCAGGCTTCTAAAGTGTGTAATTTTTTTATCATGTAAAAGTTAAATTACTTTGAAATAAAGCAAACTTAGATTTCCATTCCAATTTAATCACTTACAAATTGGTGACCTGGTGAAAAGAATTAGATGTTCTGTGTCTTAGTTTTTTCAGCTCTGAAATGGAGATTACAATCCTTCTTACTATAAATATGAAATGTGATTCATTAAGTTGTGAGTGTGTGATTGGAATCCACTGTAGGCATTGTGAGCAGCGGAGTGATAGATCAGAATCATATTTATAAACAGATTATTTGAGCTGCCTCACGAGAACAAATTGATGGAGGTCAGAATGAAAGGGGGGAGAGAGGTGGCAGGAGGCTAGTGGTCCAGAGAATTGGTTGGGGGAAGGAAAATGATCAAGTTTGTAATCTATTTTAAAATGGAGTTAATAGGATTTGTTAAAGGTATCAATTTGTGATACGAGAGCAAGAAAGGCATGAAAGGCATGGTGATATTTCTTGTCTGGGTAATGACTTGGAAGGTAGCACCATTTAGTGAGATGGGAAACACCTACATTTTTTGCTGAAAATTAAAAAAATATAGTCTTATAAGTTCTGAATTAACATTAAATTATAGATGTTCAGAGTTGGAGATGTTGCATATGTGAAGTTTAAAAATTAAGGGAAAGACCCAACACTGGAAAGTTTCCACATTTTTGGTCAGGAAAAGGAGGCATATCCAGCCAGAGATCCTAAGAAAGAGGTCTCAGTGAGGGAAGAGACAATCCAGGTTGGTGATCTTCCATTCCTAATTTGATCCACTCAGTTTGAAAATGTCAGTTACCTTTAATCAGTCTCAAGTATTTCACTTTTGTGACTTTATTTATTTTTATTTATTTATTTTTTAAAGATTTTATTTTTTTTATTTTTGTGAGAGAGAGACAGAGAGAGCATGAGCAGGGGAAGAGACAGAGGGAGAAGCAGACTCCTCACTGAACAGGGACCCCAGTATGGGACTTGATCTAGAGACCCTGGAATCACAACCCCAGCTAAGGCAGATGTTTAACTGACTGAGCCACCCAGGCACCCACTTTTGTGATTTTTTAAACTGTATACCTTTCCATGGAATTCCCTTGCCCTCTTTTCTCGTCCTTCCACTTTTTCTTTAAAACTCATGAAAACATTGCTTCTGCTGGAAAGCCTTCTCTGATTGCTGTTTATTTGACATATTCCTATCCTTCACATTGTACAACTGTTTTTATAATGACACTAATTATGTTGGCTATTATTATGTAAGCTATCACTGAATATAGGAAACCATGGCTCATTCAACTTGGGAATCATAACATCTGTGACACATGTGACATAAACAGGTATTCCCACCACATTCTTTAATTGAATGAATCATTAAAAAAATAATCTTATAATGTATTTAAAAGTTATCCCCCTTGTTTTGTAGATCACCTGGTTCTAATACGTAAAGTCAGCTCCTATACAGACCAGATGGAAACAAGAAACAACATAACTTACTTTGTCCTCTTGGGCCTCACCCAGGATCCAAAGAAACAGAAGATCCTTTTTGTTATGTTCTTACTCTTTTATATTTTCACAGTGGTGGGAAATTTGCTCATTGTGGTGACTGTAACTGTCAGTAAGACCCTGGCCTCACCTATGTACTTTTTTCTGGCTAGCTTATCATGCATGGATGTCATTTATTCCTCTTCTATTTCCCCCAGATTGATTTCAGACTTGTTTTGGGGGGAAAACACCATATCCTTCCAATCTTGTATGACCCAGCTATTTACAGAGCACCTTTTTGGTGGAACAGAGATCTTTCTTCTGCTAGTGATGGCCTATGACCGCTATGTGGCCATCTGTAAGCCCTTGCATTATTTGGTGATCATGAGGCGGTGGGTGTGTGTTGTGCTGCTGGTAGTATCCTGGGTTGTAGGTTTTCTTCATTCGGTAATTCAAGTTAGCACTATTTATGGGCTTCCATTCTGTGGCCCCAATATCATTGATCATTTTTTCTGTGACATGTACCCCTTACTGGAACTCATCTGTACTGACACGTATGTCATTGGCCTCTTAGTGGTGGCCAACGGAGGGATGATCTGCACTGTTGTGTTTATGCTGTTGTTCACCTCTTATGGTGTCATCCTGCACTCTCTAAAGAATCTGAGTCCAGAAGGGAGGTGGAAAGCCCTCCAGACCTGTGGTTCCCACATCACTGTGGTGGTCTTCTTCTTTGTTCCATGTATTTTCATATATGCAAGACCGGCTAAGACCTTCCCCATTGACAAATCATTGAGTGTGTTTTATACAGTCATAACCCCTATGCTGAACCCATTGATCTACACTCTGAGAAATTCTGAGATGATAAATGCCATGAAGAAGCTCTGGAGGAGAAATGTCATATCAAGTAGTAAATAGTGCATGATGAAGAAATAATTTATAATTAGAACAAATCTCAAATGGTAAAGTCAATTTTATTGTAAATACATATTCAGTAGGAGTCAATAAATAATTTTTAATGAAGTAGTTAATGAAAATTTTATGATTACCTGGATTGTCATTTATGTTGTGTTTTTTTTGTTAAGATAAATTAATGCACAGTGCTATATAGTAAGAGATTCACAATAGCATGTGAAAATACAGTTCATGCATTGTGCTCATCTATGATGAGTAGTTTTAATCTCTGTATGTAACGAGGCTGTCAATGTCATCACTTTTATCCTCATTCTTATTTTTAGTTGGATTTCTGTTGTTTTTTTTTTTTAACATGCAGTGTTATTAGCTTCATGTGTGCTACATTGTGATTCAACAATTCCATTCATCACCCAGTGCTCATAATGTCCTCATCACTTATTTAGCCCACCCTCCTTCACTGGTGACCATCAGTTTGTTCCCTATGATTGAGAGTCTGTTTCTTGATGCCAAACTCTCTCCTTTTCCCATTTGCTTGTTTATTTTGTTTCTTAAACACCAAATGAGTGAAATCATTTGGTATTTGTCTTTCTTGGACTTATTTTGCTTGGCACTATTCTCACTAGCTCCATGCATGTCAAGACTTCCCTGTTATATGTGTGTGTGTGTGTGTGTGTGTGTGTGTGTGTGTGTGTGTGTGTGCTACCATAATTTGCCTATTGTAAAGAACACTGCTACAAATGTAAGTATGCATGTATCTTTTAAATTAGTTTTTTGTATTCTTTGGGTAAATACCTAGTAGTGTTATTGTTAGATTATTGGCTAATTCTATTTTTAAGTTTTTGACGGACATCCATACTCTTTCCCAGTTGGCTGCAGCAGTTTGCTTTTCTAGCAACAGTGCATGAGTGTTCCAATTTACATCCTCACCAACATCTATTTCTTCTATTGTTGATTTTAGCCACTGACAGGTGAGAGGTAATATCTAATTATAGTTTGGACTTGCATTTCCCTGATGGTAAGTGATGACGAACTTCTTTTTATGCTGGCCATCTGTATGTCTTTTTGGGAAAATGTTCATCCATGTAGTCTGCCCATTTTAAAACTGGATTATTTGTGTTTTGGGGGTGTTAAGTTTTATAAGTTCTTTATATATTTTGAATACTAATCCTTTAGATTCCTGTGTTTTATCTTTGTTCTATTTATTGCACTAGTTAGCATACTCAGTGCTATGTACACTATCATATTTATTCGATTTTGTTTGCATGATATATGAAATTCTTAGTGTATTTTACTTTTTGAATAAAAAATGAAAGTAAAATAAGTTGTAATATTAAAAATGTAATCCATACAAAGTAAGAAATTTTGTAGAGTAAAACTTTATCCATCCCTCACCATCATCCCTGTTCTTCCAAATGTAGATATTGTATTAAGATTGTTACTGTTTCAAAGATCATTCAATTAATAATCTTTACTAATAAAATATATATGCTGTGTTTATGTCTCTGTTTATAACTTTTACATTTACTACTGAGCCTCCTGAAGTTCTTTCCATACTAGTTTATATAGATATAACTCACTCTCAAGCTTCCTGAAAGTGCTTAAATCTTCTTTATGAAGATACAGCAAAATTCATATTTCTAGTCCTTGTGATCTTTCCCCCAATTTTACTGTTTTGTAAGCAATAACTACAATAAAGTACTTTTGAAATTTTGTAATTATGAGCTTTTAGAAGTGGAGTTGTTGGATCAAATTGTATGTGTATTTAAATGTTGATGTTTGTAGTTATTGGTGATATTTCAAAAAGTCAAGAATGGTGTAGTTTTTCTAGCAGTTATTCAGCTGTTTATACTATTTTTCCTTAGATATATTAATGTGATTATCTACATTGCAGGATTTTTTGGGGAGACTATTATAGCATTTCTGCATTGATGTTCATAAATTATAATAGTCTATAGATTCTGTTTTTGTGCAATACTTTCTAGGTTTTGATATCAGTTTATAAATGGAGCCTTATGTGACCACTGTTTAACAATCTCTACCCTTAGCCTTTTCTCATCTCTGTTAAACTTACTGTTTTCTTTCATACCTATGGTAGCACTTTTGATCAGCTAATATTCTATCCATTTCCCTCTTAAAATTTTGTTTCATTACTTGTTCTCCCACTAGAATGTACATTCATTTCTAGATCCTTAGCAGTTATGTTAGTGCTGGGCATAGTAAATAATTAAATGATGGCCTTATGGAGAGAATTAGGAATCTGACTTTTTAAAATAATACATTTTCTTTAAAGATTCACCAAGCTCTCCCCCTATGAAATAATACATTTTCTTAATCAGTTTACATAGCATTACGGTGATATTTTGTTTGAAAGTTTGTGGGGAAAATTACACCTAGAATTTATTGTTTCTTGGGTTTTTGGGGGGGAATTTTTGTAGCACATTATGTGTATTTGTTCCTCAAAGGCACTATGAGTTTGATAGTATAATTGGACCCATTTTATGGTTGTATAAATGAAGGTTCATGGGGGTTAAGTAGCTTCCCCATGGCCGCTACCCTGAGGGAGCATCAGTGCCCAAATCAATTTCCAGACTCTAGCTTGTGTTATTAATCACATCACTACAGCTGCTTCTTTGGTGGAATTCTCCCACAAAGGCTTCTCAGGTTGGTGTTTTCTTCATGGTTTGTTTTTCATCTACTTTATAGATTTCTCTCATTTAAAAGCTGATATTTCTCTCAGATTTTTCTCACTTTGCCATTGTTAGTTTGGTAAATTATATTTCTTTAGATAATTGACTGTTTCATTCATGTTCTCAACTTTATTTGCATAAATTGAGGAAATAGTATCTAATGATTGTTCTATTTTTTTGCTCTGCCTGGAGTTATATCTTTTTTGTAATTTTTAAATTTAAAACATGGTCAGTTTGGCATAATTTCAAACTTATGCAGCCTTGTTTATTTCAAAATCTGAACAACAAAGTTGAAAAGGGGCAAAGTTTTTCCATATTTGGGCAGCCTAGGTTTTATTTTCTTTCAACTTTTGTTTGCCTGACCTGGGGAATTAAATGTCCTTCTGAACACTGTAAAGTTACAGGACAGGTAGGATGTTTGCATCATGCATGTTGTGAGTGCTAGCCCTTCAGGCAGAGATGTTGGCCAGAAAGAGAAAGGAGCCCTGCAGGCATTCAGAATATCCTCCTTTGCTCACCTCCTACAGTATAAACATGCCCATTATGCTGGCAAGTGTGAGAATTCATCCTATAATTCTGCCTTTAAAAAAGAAGGATTTTATTTATTTATTTAGAATAGAGAGAGCACAAGCAGGGAGATGAGCAGACAGAGAGGGAGAGAGAATCCCAAGCAGACTCCACATTAAGTGCAGAGCCCTAGGCTGGGTTCAAGTCCATGACCCTGAGATCAAGACCTGAACTGAAATAAACAGTCAGATAGATACCCAACTGACTGAGCCCTACCCCTGGTGCCTTTAAGCTGTTTGTTTTGTTTTGTTTTGTTTTGTTTTGGCTAGGATTCATGCCTTTTCTTCACATTCTGATGGGGGTTTCAAAGACAGCCTCAAACATGATTATCCTCACTGTATATTGTATATTTGTTATGACATAAAGCATCACATAAAGAGGAAGAAAATTTCCTTTTAAAACCACCCTGAAATAAGTACAGTAGTTTTTAGTATTTCACTATTAAGCATAATAATGATTTTGGATTTAAGACCTATACTTTAAGGGGCGCCTGGGTGGCTCAGTTGGTTGGGTGACTGCCTTCGGCTCAGGTCATGATCCTGGAGACCCAGGATCCAGCGCCACATTGGGCTCCCTGCTCGGCAGGAGGCCTGCTTCTCCCTCTCTCACTCCCCCTGCTTGTGTTCCCTCTCTGGCTGTATTTCTCACTTTCAAATAAATAAATAAAATCTTTTTTTTTTATTTTAAAAAGACCTATACTTTTATTATATATTAGGAAAAATCCATCTATGCTTGTAATATATTTTTAGAGAGTGAGATAGGATTAACTATGTTTAAGAACCTATAAATACAATCATGTGTTTTTTTTTCTTTGACCTATTTTCATGAAATATAGATAAAATATGTAATTATCATTGTACTGGGAAGGTTCATTCAGAACAAGATGGGACAACAGGATCTAAATTTACCCTTCTGCCTACAACATCAAACAAACCAGAAACATATGAAATACTGGTTTTCAAGACTAGACATCAGAAAGGGTTGACAGTGATCCCTGAGGGATGAGAACAAACAAACTAAGACCTAGGATTTTTCCAGCTTTGCATGTAAAAGTTTTCATGCTGTGCCACAGACAGCAATATCTAGGAAATCCTGGCAGACGCCCTGAATTAAGGACATGAAATTGAGAGTTCTAGAGCAAGGCACCAGGGGAGATAGAAATCAGAGGGTAATATTCTGAACAAGGAAGAGCTTCCAAGGCAGAGAGATACAGACAGAGACAGAGACAGATGGAGACAGAGAAAGGAGGAAGTGATGAGGAAGGGGGTAAAGGGTAAAGGAGAGATGGGGTAAAGAGAGAAGAAGGGAGGAGGAGGAGGAAAGGGGAAGGGAGAGAGGTGATGGGGGGATGGAAAGAGAGAGGAAGGGGAGGGAGAAAAAAGGGGAGAAAGGGAGAGAGAATAAGAGAGACAGAATATGAGAGAGAACTTGAGAGAGCATGAGAGAGAATGAGTGGGACTATGTGAGAGACAATGAGAGAGAGAGAGAGAAGGAAAGAATTTTGGAGAGCTGCAAGGATCCTCCTAGATTATTCATCAGAGTAGGGATCAGTGTGTGCATGTGCATTTAAGAATACTACCTGAGGATGGGTGGAGATATACCTGGATGTGTTTGGGAGAAGTGCCCAGTGTTCCCTGGGCCAGGCACCGTGCCCCTTCTCCCAGGTGGACAACCTGAGCAGGTTCTGGTTCACAGGGCAGGACACTGGCTGAGGCCTTAGGAAGATCTTCTTCAAGAGTAGGACACAACTGTCCCTACACTGACCACTGTTCCAAACCTGCCTAATAAACTGTAACAGTAAGAATAAAGAAAAAGACTTCAAGAAAACATCCAAGAGAAACTAACATGTTTAGAATTTTATGTCTCTGCTAACATGAGAGATTGGTCTGATTCTTGTTCTTGTGATGCTCTTGTTTCATTCTGGTTTAAGGCTTATGCGGGGTGCACAAAATGAGTCAGGAAGCATTTTAAGTTCTCCTCAGCTGGGAGCCATTTAAGTATGGCACTACTTTTTTTTTAAAGATTTTATTTATTTATTTGACACGCACACACATAAAGATCACAAATAGGCAGAGAGGCAGGGGAAGCAGGCTCCCTGTTGAGCAGAGAGCCCAATGTGGGGCTCCATCCTAGGACCCTGAGATCATGACCTGAGCCGAAGGCAGAGTCTTAACCCTCTGAGCCACCCAGGCACCCCTGGCACTACATTTTGATTAATTGTTATATAGTATCATTGATAAAGTTATAGGAGAAGATAATTTTGCTTAGCGAGAGGAAAGATATCAAATGATTTATTTACTTAAAAGTATTAGGTAATTCCAGGTTTTAGTTATTTTTCTGTGACTCTTCAGAAATCTATCTTTCATAGCAGAGCTCCACTTTCTAAATGGGCAAGTATATTGTCATAAATTCATTGGCAATACTCTTTTATCTTTCTCAGGTCTAGAATACATTGATGATACTCCCTTCATTCTTGATTCTGATTCTTTGTTTTTTCTCTTAGTTTTTCTTCACCTATTTTGCTAAGAATGTTAATTTTGTAAATATTTCAAAGAACCAATCATGCCTTTATCTATTTTTCAATAAAATTCAGTTTCAATGATTTCTTTCTTTTATTTACTACTTTTTTTTCTTTAGCATCCTCTGGGTTTATTTTGATTTTCTGTTCTCAACTTCTTGAGACAAATGTTTGTTCACTTCTTATAATATCTTTAACTTCTTAATACTTACAGTTAAAGCTACAAATTTCATTCTACACACTCCTTTAAATAATTGGGATATTCTATTATATTTGGGGTGAATTCTATTATATATGTTCTGTATGATTTAAGTCCTTTGAAATGCATTGCAATTTGTTTTCTGGCCAAGTGATGTCTATTTTGATAAATGTCCTCTCAGCACTCTGAGGTAAGTGGAATCCTCCCACATTGTCTTCACCCTTCCACTCCCATACTAACACAGGTTCTATCTACTTGCCTCTCTGCCCCTGTGTGACACTCAAGATTCTTCCCCTCAGGTTGAAGCTTGATTTATCTACATTTGAAACAGCATTTAAATAGGTTGTATGAAATTTGCTTTTGTGATGTTCTGGAAGTTAGTTCTAGGCATCTGTGTGCAAAGACATAGCTTAAAACTAACTAAATAGCTTTGCCAATTTTGAAAGTCATGTTTGAAAGAAGAAAGATTTTACATATTTTATTTCTGTCCACACTGGACATTTCTCTCTTAGTGATTCAATCTTAAGTTGTTCTTTGGGGATTCTATGTCCTCCTTCTCCAATCCCCCGAGGACGACATATTTCTTCAAGTCCTGTATGGTAATTATCCTCCTGGCATCTCTGGAGATGCAGTTCTACCCTTAAAATTATGATGAAGGTCCCAATGAATTTAATTAGGGAAGAATCACTCTTAGAGATGCACCAATGCAATGACTCAGTAATATTTGTTGTGGTTCAAATGCAGATAAAGTGTTTACAGACCTTTATTTTGACTTCAGAAAGTATTTGAATCAATGTTCATATGACTGGCTTTTTCAGGAATCAAATGATGGACTCAGAACTTAGTGAAGTATGTAGGTAAAATTATTCTCCATCATTCAGGGAATCCAGTGTTTAACTATGCTTTGTGAAGACAGACCAGTATAAAGGATTGAGAATTGACTGTCATAAAGGTCACCTCACTATTTTACTTATATTGACATTAAAAACAAACCACACAATCTTTGTTTAAGCAAGTCACAATTTTCTTTCCCATAAAGTTTGTTTTTTTCTGTTTTTTGCTCTTTTTTTTTTTCCTCAAGATGTTGGTTTGATATCTGTTTGTTAGTAGAGCAAATTATGCCTACAATGAAGATTTAGGGTCTCTGTTTGCAGCGAATATTCAGACTTATTTAGATTACAGGGCCTTTGTCTTCATTTTGAAAATCCCAGAAATTTAACAGGTAATGTTTTTCTGAAAGACTGAAATGAATAAGGCTTTTTGTGAGCACTCGAAAGCAGTTCACAATGAAAGAGTTCACATAGCAACATTTCAAGGTCCAGTGATGGTGCAAGTATTTTCTTGGTCTGTGTGCACAGACATGGCATCAGGTACAAAAGAGAAGGGAGAAGGGACTACAACCTTGGATTGAATGGTGTTTCAGCATGCAGATAACCCAGGAAGTGTAATTAGATGTAAGATTCCAAAGTAGGTTTTACCTTTTACATGTTGGTGAAGATGGAATTCAGTCTTTTAAAAGTTCTCCTGTGTGAATCTGAGAATCAACCATATTAGGAATTCTTTATGGTTACTAGAATATATGGAAATTAGCTCAGTTCTCTGATACTGTTTTTGGCTATTTTCATATATAAAGAGATAGAATAAATATACTTTCTCTAATGTCAGTGTTTCTAGAAGCTAGTTTCAGGTTTATGGATATATTTATGGGCAAGATATTTCTAATTCTACAGATGGGTTCAATTGTTATATTCTCTGAGCGTGTTTGTTGATCTGTGAAAGTTTAGAGGATGGTGCAGTATACACAAACTTGAATGAATTAGTTTGAAGAATTCAAAGTCACACTTTCATAATCAAGGTCTTATTTCACTTCCTATGTTTCTGTTTGCAGAAGAGTTTCAGTATCACAGCATATGTATGTTGGATATGTATGTTGGATAGCATATGTATGTTGCTTCTTTATATGATTTACCCACTTGCCATTGGTTTCTTTGTCTTCTATATTTTATCTGATCAGAGCTCTGTGTCTATTTTGATATTAACACTGCATTTTTGATATTAATGCTGTGTATGATCTCTGAAATACAAATATTTTCCTCCATCTACTTTTATCTGTTGATATCTTGGTATCTTCTTAAAGTCCTTGAGATGTTTTGATATTATAAAATATATCAATTTCATTTATTAGTTAAGAGTATTCTAGAGATTAGAAAGTCATCTCTTTTGTTAACTGGGAAATAAATACAAATCTTGCTTTAGTGTTTCATTAAACAATGAATTTAAAATTTTTTATATGAAGAATTCACTACATGTACAATTCTACTAGCTTCCAATTGGAAAACTGGTTGTGCCACTCAATTTACTTATTAGTGTGTCCTTTTCCCACAATGTTTTTAATGACTTATCTCTACCTTAGTCTGAAAGACTGCTGAGGTTAGGGAGAATGCTTTAATTCATCTTGTATTCTTATAATTTCTGAAAGTACTGGAACATAAGAATTTAAGTAAAGTGCCTATTAGGTAAATGAATAAACAGATTATGTTAGATTTCAGGAAGTCACCAGTAATAATTATATTTATAGCTAATTTTGTTTTGAACCATGAAATAAGAACATGCAAAACAACATATGGAACACAAGAACAATGTGACTGAGTTTGTCCTCTTGGGGCTCACCCAGAGCCCTCAAGGTCAGAAAATATTATTTGTTGTGTTCTTGATCATCTACATCGTGACAATGGTGGGCAACCTACTCATTGTGGTGACTGTGGTGGTCAGCCCGACCCTGGATGCCCCTATGTACTTCTTCCTT
>PITA01021697.1:0-32085 GCA_004023965.1 Spilogale gracilis | reverse complement strand
GGAGGGAGTCCGGGCAGCGGGAAAAGAAAGAAAATAAAAGATTTTAAAAAGTCTTGCCTTGCCCCGGGCTTAGCTGTGTTTAGCTTCTTTCTAGCCCCGATTCAGGCCGTAATCTGCTGTTATTCCTCACTCACAGAGCACTTTCGTTTTCGGGTATTTGTTTTCAATGGTTCAGCTCTGCGGGCTTCCTCCCCCACTCTCCTGTCTCTGGGGGTAAGCCTCCAGACCCTCCAATTTGTTTCTACCTTTTTGCCGATGTTCTTTGTCTCTCGTGGCAGTCCAGAAGTGGGAAATATCACATTTCAGACTGGTTTCATGGGTGTTCACGGTGGTCTTGTAGTGGTTTTTTTGTTGGAATTCAGCTCTCTTCAGGGAACTCCCTGAAATGCGGTCACCTGGCCTTCCGCCATCTTGACCCTCTCAACTCTTAGCATTTTAAAAAAAGTTTAGATATGTTTGACATGTAACATTGTGTAAGTTTAAGGTATACAGTATTGGATTGATACATTTATATATTGCAATATGATTGCTAAGGTAGTGTTAATAGTTTATCATGTCACATGTTTATATTTTATTTTTTGTGTTGAAAACAGTTAAGATCTAGTTGCTTAACAACTTTGACATTTATAACTGTATTGTTGACTAGTCACTATGTTGTCTATTAGATCTTCAGAACTTATTATTTACTAGTTGTACATTTATATCCTTAAACAACATCTCTCAAATTCTGACCCCCCCATTCCCTGGTAACCACTATTCTACTCTCTGTTTATACAGATTAACTTTTCAGATTCCACATTTATTTATTTTTAAAGATTTTATTTATTTATTTGACAGAGAATGTACAAGCAGGGGGGAGCAGCAGGGATAGGGAGATGCAGGTTCCTGCTGAGCAGAGTGTGGGGCTCAATCTCAGGACCCTGGGATCATGACCTGAGCCGAAGGCAGATGCTTAACTGACTGAGCCACTCAGGTGCCCCTGGATTCTACATTTAAGTGATATCACACTATGTTTGTATCTCAGAGCGATATCTGCATACCCATGTTCATTGCAACATTATTCACAATAGCCAGGATATGGAAACAACCTAGGTAGGTATCTGTCAGCAGATGAATGGATAGATGAGAAAGAAGGAAACCCTGCCATTATGACAATATGGATAGATCCTGAAGGCCTTACGCCAGGTGAGATAAGTCAGAGAAAAATAATGTATAAGTTCCTTAATTCTTTTTTAAGATTTTACTTATTTGAGAGAGAGAAAGTGAGAGAGAACACACAAGAGGGGGGAGGGGCAATAAGAGAGGGAGAGGGACAAACTCCTTGTTGAGTGAGGACCCTGACATGGGGCTTGATCCCAGCAGCCCGAGATTACAACCTAAGCCAAAGTCAGATACTCAACCAACTGTGCCACCCAGGTATCCCTTAACTCTTTCTTAAAAATTTTTATTGTGGTAAAATGTGCATAACAGTGAAACTTATCATTTTTGGGGCGCTTGGGCGGCTTAGTCGGGTAAGTGTCCAACTCGATTTTTCAGCTTAGGTCATGATCTTAGGGTCCGGCGCTGAAATCAGAAGTTGGACGCTTAACTGACTGAGCTACCCAGGCACCCCAGCCATTTTTTAAATCGGATTTTTTTTTTGGTGTTGAGTCATATGAGTTCTTTTTTTTTAAAGATTTTATTTATTTTTTTGACAGAGAGAAACACAGCGAGAGAGGGAACACAAGCAGAGGGAGTGAGAGAGGGAGAAGCAGATTTCCCGCCGAGCAGGGAGCCCAATGTGGGGCTTGATCCCAGGTCTCCGGGATCATGACCTGAGCCAAAGGCAGTCGCTTAACCAACTGAGCGACTCAGGTGCCCCATGAATTCTTTATATATTTCCTATATTAACCACTCATTATAACATTGACAAATATCTTCTCCCATTAATAGGTTGACTTTTTTATTGGTGGTTTCCTTTGCTGTGCAGAAGCTTTTTATTTTGATATTGTCCCAATTGTTTATTTTTGTTTTTGTTTCTCTTGCATTAGGAGATATATCTAGAAAAATGTTGCTGTGGCCAATGTCAAAGGAATTACTGCTTGTGTTCTCTTCTAGGATTTTTATGGTTTCAGATTTCACATTTAGGTCCTTACTCCATTTTGAGTTTATTTTTATATATGGTGTAAGAAGGTTCTGTTTTCATTCTTCTGCATGTAGCTGTCCAGTTTTCCCAATACTATTTATTGAAGAGACTGTGTTTTTGCCATTGTATATTCTTGCTTCCTTTGTCATAGATTAATTGACAATAGAAGTATAGATTTATTTCTAGGCTCTCTATCCTATTCTGTTGATCTATGTGTTTGTTTTTGTGCCAGTACCTGTTTTGAATACAGCTGTTTTGTAGTATATCTTGAAATCTAGAATTGTGATACCTCCAGTTTTATTTTCTTTCTTAAGATTTCTTTGGCTATGGGGCACCTGGGTGGCTCAGTTGGTTAAGCGACTGCCTTCGGCTCAGGTCATGATCCCTCTCTCGCTTCTCCCTCTCTCACTCCCCCTGCTTGTGTTCCCTGCCTTGCTGTGTTTCTCTCTGTCAAATAAATAAATAAGATCTTTCTTTGGCTATTTGGGTCTTTTATGGTTCCATCAAAGTTTTAGGAGCTGAGCCACCCAGTCACCCCAGAAGTAGTATTTTTTTCCTGCTTTTTAAAATAATTTATTTTATTTTTTCAGTGTTCCAAGATTCATTGTTTATGTACAACACCCAGTGCTCCATGCAGTATGTACCCTCCTTAATATCCACCACCAGGCTCACCCATCTCCCCACCCCCCTCCCCTCTAAAACCCTCAGTTTGTTTCTTGGAGTCCACAGTTTCTCAGGGTTCATCTCCTAATACGATTTTCCCCCCTTCACTTTTCCTTTCCTTATCATATGGTTTCACTTACTTGGGAACATGAGGAATAACGTGGAAGACATTAGAAGGAAAGGAAATTTTAGGATTTTTTTGCCCTTGTTCTGTGAAAACTGGTGATATTTTAATAGAGATTGCATTGAATCTGTAGATTGCTTGGGTGATGGGCATTTTAACAATAGTAATCCTTCAAGTCTGTGAACATGGAATATATTTCCATTTGTTTGTGTCATCTTCAATTTCTTTTATCAATGTTTTATAGTTTTTAGTGTATAAGATCTTTCACCTCCTTGATTAAGTTTATTCCTGGGTATTTTATTCTTTTTGGTACAATTGTAAATGGAATTGTTTTCAATTTTTCTTTCTGCTACTTTATCAGTGTATAGAAATGCTACCATGAAATTATTTTTAAAGATACTATTTACAATAGCACCAAAAATATTTAAGTATATATAAAGTATGTGCATTATCTGTATGCTAAAAAGCAAAAAAAAGTAAAAGAAATCAAAGAAGATCCAAATAAATGGATTGGTTGATTGGAAGATTTAATATTAAGATGTCAGTTTTTTCTCCATGTGACCTAGAATTCAAGACAATTACATCCAAATCCCAGTGGGAATTTTTGTATTTGTTGATGAACTCATTTTAAAATTAATATGGAAAGGAAGGAACTGGAATAGCTAAAACAATTTTGATGAAGTTTAAAGAATTCATGTTAACTGATTTTTCAGACTTACTCCAAGGGTACAGTAATTAAGACATGTTTGGTATTGGCAAAAAGACACACAGATAAGTGGGGCAGAACATAGTTTAGAAATAGACCCAAACAGATACGGTCAAGTGATTTTTTATTTTATATTTTTTAAGGATTTTATTTATTTAATTAGGGGGTGAGAGAAAGAGCACAAGCAGGGGGAGAAGAGAGGGAGAAACAGACTCCCCACTGAGTGGGGATCCCAATGCAGGGCTTGATCCCAGGACCCCTGGGATCATGACCTGAGCTGAAGGCAGATGCTTAACTGACTGAACCACCCAGGTGCCCCTGGTCAAGTGATTTTTAAAAATATACAATGGCAATTCAGCATAGATTGGATGGTGTTTTCAACAAAAGGTGATTGAGTCATTCATTATACCTGCATACTAAAAAAAAATGAACCTCCACCTAATGTTCACATGTTATACAAAATATTAACTCAAAATAGATTATAGACCCAAAAATGTAAAACATAAAACTGTTAAACCTCTAGAAGAAAACCTGAGAAAATCTTTATTGACTTCTGGTTAGACAAAGAGGTCTTGGATATAACAGTGAAAGCATGATCTACAGAAGTAGACAATCAATAAACTGGAGTTCAAAAAATTTAAAATATTTTGTGCTTTGAAAGACACTGTTAAGAAAATGAGAAGAGGGTGCCTGGGTGGCTCAGTGGGTTAAAGTCTCTGCCCTTCAGCTCAGGTCATGATCTCAGGGTCCTGGGATCTAGGCCCTCAATTGGGCTCTTTGCTCAGCGGGGAGCCTGTTTCCTCCGTGCTCTCTCTGCCTGCCTCTTTGCCTACTTGTGATCTCTCTCTCTGTCAATAAATAAATAAAATCTTTAAAAAATAATGAGAAGATAATCCACAGAGTGGCAGAGAATGTTTTCAAATCGCATATGTGACAATGGACTTGTATCCAGAATCTATAAAGAACTTTAAAACTCAACAATAAGATAAAACAACCTAATTAAAAAATGGATTAAAACTTGGAACAGACATTTCAGCAAAGAAGATAGATGTATGGCAAGTAAGCACACAAAAAGATGCTCACCGTCATTAATCATTAGGGAAATGAAAATTAAAACCATAATTTGATACCCCAGTACACCTATTAGAATGGCTAAAAACCAACCAAATGAAAAAAAAAAATCCTGACAAGACCGACTGCTAGTGAGGGTAACACGGAGAAACTCTAATACATTGTTGGTGAGAATACAAAATGGTAGAAACAGAGTTAAACATACCATATGACCCTTCAATTCCAGTAGAGACATTTATCCATGCAAACAGTTATACATGAATGTTTATCGTAGTTTTATTTGTAATTGCCCTAAACTGGAAAGTACCCAAATGTTTTTCATCTGGGAATGGATAAACATACGGTGGTACATTCATAGGTGGAATACTAGTCAACAATTAAAAGCAACAGACTATTGATACAACAATATGGATCAATCTAAAAGACATACTCAGTAGAAGATGCCAGACTCAAAAGGCTATGTATACTTTCTTCCCATTTATAGGACTTTCGAGAAGAGGCAAAACTATAGGAATAATAGACGGGTAGTTCCCCAAGTTCAAGTGTGCAAAGAGGGTTTGACTAGAAATGGATGGTTCAAGGGAATTTGTGTGTGAGGGGAAGGGTAGAATTGATGAGATTGTTTTGTGTTTAAATTGTGGGGGCATTATACAACTTTATGCATCTGTCAAAACTCATGGAACTGTACATCAGAAAGAATCAGTTTTACTAAGTGAAAAATTTTAAATAAAACACGTGGTTCAGGAAAAAAAATAAGCTAGGAGAGTATCAGCTCTTTTTCCTCACTCTATCTCTCTCCCCAGAGAACTTTCTAGAACTCTAGACAAATGGAAAGGTATATGCCATGTTCTTAGATGGCTTTTTAGATGCCAGTTTTCTCCAAATTAATGTCTATATTTGATATAATTCCAATTAGATTTCAAGTGATTCTTTTATCTTTATTGGATAAATGATCTTAATGTTTATTTGGAGCATAAAGAGATGAGAAAGCCAAGAAAATAATGAATGGGGAAGTGATTTGCCTTATCAGTCATTGCACATATTGAAAGTCACTATTATAGTATTGGACAGATTAGTGAGAAGCAGCAGAACCCAGTATAACTTGAGGCAGTATAAAACAAATATGTTCCTCAAGTCGGTGAGAAAAGAGTAGTTTAAGTGGTGCTAGCACAACCAGTTAACCATCGAAATGAAAAGACTGCATGTACAGGAAACTCCAGATGGATTAGAAAGTTAAATATAAAAAAGTCTTAGGAGACTAAACTTTAGATAGTCACATAAAAGATGTTCAGTAAAGTAAAAGATATTGCTGAGTGACTGTGAGGTGTACCATATAGTCATCATCTGAAGAAAAGACTTGCATGCCAATCTTCTCCCTTCCAGATATAACTGCAGCTCCTCATTTGTGTATCTATCTCATCCTTTATCTATGCATTTAAATATGTACTAGAAAATAAAGCATTGTTTGGTTTTTCATGTACAAATTATCATACTGTAATTTTTTTCTGAGGGCTTTTCTTTTTTTTTTTTTTAACTCAGCAGCCAGTATGTCTTAGAGATCTATCCACATTAGTACACATAGATCTACCTTGTTCTTTTAACTGTTATTTGGCTATAACCGACGTTGAGCTCATTTGATCCTGGGCAGGTTACCTGTCTTAACCTCAGTTTCTTTATTTGCAAAATGGAAATGACAGTAGTAATGACTATCTTAAAGGTTAGTTGTGGGACTAAATGTGTTAATATATGAAGAAATTTAAAGCAGTACCTGGCATATAATAAAATTTATTATTGACATTTTGGTTGTTTATAATTTTTCACAATTACAATCATGCTGCACTGTATGTCCCTTTACATATTTCTTTATACACGTCAATGAATAATGTGAATAAAGTAACCAAAAATGAAATTGCCATAGCTCTGATGTGCTGCTTTCTTAGGGTTATCATGAATTCTTTAAAAAAATTTTTTTTAAAGTTTTTCCTTTTTTTCTTTTTTAAAAAATATGTATTTATTTTAGTAATTGGTAACAATATGGAGCTCAAACTTATGACCCCAAAATCAAGAGTCTCGTGCTTTTCTGACTGAGCCAGTCAGGAGCCCCTTAAAGTTTTTCTTTATATTCCAGTTAGTTAACACACAGTATAATATTAGTTTCAGGTATACAGTTTAGTGATTGAACACTTCATATAACACCTGGTGCTCATCACAACCAGTGCACTCCTTAACCCCAATCCCCTATTTAACCCATCCTTCCACCATCTCCCCACTGGTAACCATCAGTTTGTTTTCTATAGTTGAGAGTCTATTTCTTGGTTTGCGTCTCTCTCTCTCTTTTTTCCCTTTGCTCATTTGTTTTGTTTCTTGAGTGAAATAATGGTTTGTTTTTCTCTCACTGACTTATTTCTCTTAGCATAATACTCTAGCTCCATCCATGTTGTTGCAAATGGCAAGATTTCATTCTTTTTATGGCTGAATAATAGTCCAGTGTGTGTGTGTGTGTGTGTGTGTGTGTGTGTGTGTATGCATGCTACGTCTTCTTTATCCATTCATCAGTTGATGGACACTGGGACTGTTTCCATAATTTGGCTACTGTAGATAATGTGCTACATCACGGTGCCTGTATTCCTTTTAATTAGTATTTTGGATGCTTTGGGTAAATACCTAGTAGTGTAATTGATGGATCATAGGGTAGTCCTAGTTTTAACTTTCTGAGGAATCTCCATACTGTTTTCCAGAGTTGTTGTACCAGTTTGCATTTGCATCAACAGTGCAAGAGGGTTCCCCTTTCTCCACATCTTCACCAACATCTGTTGTTTGCTGTGTTGATTTAAGTCATTCTGACAGGTGTGATATCTTACTGTAGTTTGGATTTGTATTTCCCTGATGATCTGTGATGTTTAACATTTTTTTTGTGTCTCTCGGCCATCTCTACGTCTTCTTTGGTAAAATGTCTGCTCATGTCTCCTGCCCAGTTTTTAACTGGATTACTTGTTTTTTGGGTGTTGATTTTTATAACTTCTTTATGTAGTTTGAACACTAACCCTTTGTTTTAAAAGATTTTATTTATTTGACAGAGAGAAACACAGCCAGAGAGGGAACACAAGCAGGGGGAGTGAGAGAGGGAGAAGCAGGCTTCCCGCGGAGCGGGGAGCCCGATGTGGGACTCGATCCCATGTCTCTGGGATCATGACCTGAGCCGAAGGAAGTCGCTTAACCAACTGAGCCACCCAGGCGCCCCTGAACACTAACCCTTTATCACATATGTCATTTGCAAATATCTTCTCCCATTCTGTAGTTTGCCTTTTAGTTTTGTTGATTATTTCCTTTGCTATGGAAATTTTTATTTTGATGAAATCCCATTGTTTATTTTTCCTAAAAAAAAAAAACCCAGTCTCTTTAATGGAGGTCTTTTGTGTTTATCAAGTTACCATTTCTTCTTCTTTTTTTAAAAGATTTTATTTATTTATTTGACAGAGAGAGATTACAAGTAGGCAGAAAGGCAGGCAGAGGGAAAGGAGGAAGCAGGCTCCCTGCCGAGCAGAGAGCCAGACGTGGGCCTCGATCCCAGGACCCTGAAATCATGACTTGAGCTGAAGGCAGAGGCTTTAACCCACTGAGCCACCCAAGTGCCCATTTCTTCTACTGTCTTGGGTTTCATAAAAGTATAGTCTGCCAGTGCTTTTTTTAATCTTTAAAAAAATCTTTTGTTTGAACCCTTCTCATATTTCCAGTACTACTATGGATTTGTTTATATATTTCATTTGTCATTTTGGTAGGATTTAGGAAGAGAAGGGAATTAATTTAGTATGTTGTTAGTCATCTTGAAATGAAAATTATACCTAAATTTTTAACTAGGCTACTTGATTATTTCTCTGTCAAAATCAAAACTTAAAATAGTTCTGTCACTCCTTCCTTTCCTGCTCTTGTTTTCAGAAGACAAAAATTTTTGTTCTTCTTTTTTTGTTATTTTAATTTAATTTAATATTTGAGTTCCAAATTTTAATTTAAATTCTAGTTATATAACATACAGTGTTATATATTAGTTTCAGGTATAGAATTTAGCGATTCATCACTTAAATAAAACACCCAGTGATCATCTGGAGCCTTAATTGCAGAATTTTCTTTTTGCAGTATATATCTTTTATTTAAATTCTTGTTTAGAAAATTCATTCAATTTTCATAACCACATTAACCATGATTACTTAACCTTGCCTCTAAGCATTACTGGAAATTTCATGCTCTTTATTGTATGCCACATTCTCCTTTTCTAATGATGTTATTTGGCCAGATTTTTATTGAAATTACTTGAGTAATAATTAATTTTAAGAAAGGGCATATGGTATGACATACTTTGGGTCCTTTTTTTCATGAAGATGTGTTTCTTTTTCCCTTATAAATTTGATTGGTAGCTTGTTTGGGTTCAGAGTTTTAGGGTTACAGTCCTCCCTCAGAATTTGTAAGCATTGCTCCTCTGACTTCTAGCATTAAATGTAGCAGATTAGAGGTCCAGTTCCTGTTTGAAGGCATTTTACTGGATGGTAATCTTGTATTTCTGTCTGGAAATATGTTGGTAATTCAGATATTTAACCAGAATAAATGTCTACATGTCTAACATTTTGATTATTCCTGCCCTGACGTTGTAGCTCCTATAGATGTGGAAATTCAAGGATTCAGGGAAACTTCCTATATGTTTTTATTACTCCTTTTTTCATTTTGATACATTGTTTTTCTTTTCCAGCAAAGGAAATTTTATTTATTTTTCCAGTTTTATTGAGATATAATTGACATATAACACTGTATAAGTTTAAGGTGTACAACATAATGATTTGATATATATATATTATGAAATGATTATCACAGAAAGTTTAGTTATACAAGATACTGATTTTAAGGTATTGATTTGTTTTGCAGGTGGGTTTATAACATAGCTATGAACTGTGACAGCTACTGCATTGTTGAATGGAAGGAGTCAAAGTATCCACATAATAAAATATATCAGTGATTATATAGGTCCTGAGAAAAAAATTGACAGGTGAAGATAAATACATACGTAAATGAAAACAACAAAATAAAGCACACATTTAACTGATGTTACAAATATGCATGAGAATTTCTAGACTCTAATTTGGAACTTTTTATTCATTTCAGGATCGGAAATTAACCAAAGCTGAGCAGCAAAGGTTCAAGGAAGAAGCAGAAATGTTGAAGGGTCTCCAACATCCCAATATAGTTCGATTTTATGATTCTTGGGAGTCTGTATTAAAAGGAAAGAAATGTATTGTATTGGTGACTGAACTTATGACATCAGGAACTTTAAAGACGTAAGTTGACTCTGATAGTGCCAATGAAGTTTTATTTGGAAATAATTTTCAAGAGTCATAAAAGTTGTTTATAAAATACTACTACTTGATTAAAGAATAGGTAACATCTGAATCTAGAGATTGTGCTTCAGGGCAGGTTAAAAGATTTAGGATGTTAATGAAGTCAGAAAATACAGTATTGAGAAATGAATGTTTGTGGGATCACATAAAATTTTAGAAGTAGTGTCATTTTGTAAAAATAATGGAGGATGTGGCCACATTCGCATATCTAGTGAGCAGTACTATATAATTATAGTTTATTGGTTTATTTCTGACTACAGCTTTTCATTTGATGGTGTAATCACTTATTTAAAACTATTAAATGTGGTATATACTTTTTCCGTTTCCTAGCATCTTTTCACTAAAACCTTTCATAGTTAAACCCTCTGGTGACCTTATATAAACAGTTATTAAAAAATAGAGGACTTTCTTTTTAAAATTGTGTACCTTTCCACAAAAGGTTATTCTGATTAGGATGATTCTTGTTTTGAATTAAAAATGCTAAAAAATGCTAAACTTGGCAGGATGTCTTCTCTAAGAATGAAGCCTTAGATTTAAAATTGTTTTTCTATAACAGAGAGTAGAAAATCACTCAGTGATGGCAAGCACAATACTTAAAATAGCAGCCAGCTTACATGATTTACCCTAATAGTGCTCATATAATAAGCTAGGTATATGTGTTTACATGTGGTCTTTTGTTTCTTTGTGTAGGTACTTAAAACGATTTAAAGTCATGAAACCAAAGGTCTTAAGGAGCTGGTGCAGGCAGATTTTAAAGGGATTGCAATTCTTGCACACTAGGACTCCTCCCATTATTCACCGGGATCTGAAGTGTGACAATATTTTCATCACGGGACCCACTGGATCTGTGAAGATTGGTGATCTAGGCCTAGCCACCTTAATGCGAACATCATTTGCTAAGAGTGTCATTGGTGATTAAACTTCTGTAGTTTATTGGTTGGATAAAGAGAGATTTCGTTAATTCTATATTTAGAATAGGGATCAGCAAACTATGGTCCATGAGCCAAATCTGGCCCCATTGCCTATTTTTGTAAATAAAATTTTATGGGAACATAGTTATACCCACTCATTTCTGTATTGTTTGTGGGTGCATTTACACTACAGTGTAGAGTTGAGTAGTTGTGACAGAGACCATTATCTCTGAAATATTTACCATCTGCTTCTTTACAGAGAAGTTTACTGACTCCTGGACTAGAATGTGAATTTATTTCAAAATATCTATTACATATTGACTTATTTCAGAGACATCCTAGTGTATTTTTTGGGGGGATATATTAAAGATCATTAAAAGGTTCTGAAGATTTAAGAAAGAGGATTTACTAATTTAGCTCAGAAAAATTTGAAAGAATAGAAACAAAAACAGATTTTAGTAATCATTACCTAATCTTGAGCGTTACAAATTGTGCTTTATCAGTATAGAAAGTTAAGGAAATTCCTGAAGTACTTTATATAGGTATAGCAAGTATTCTGCAAATATTTATAAATTTGCTTTAGGGAACAGAAATTAACTCAGGTAATCCTACTGGCAAAGGAAATGTGATATTGGTGGGTACATTTTTCTTTTTAATAAAGATGTGGATGTGGTGTTATTTTGTAGGGACTCCTGAGTTTATGGCCCCAGAGATGTATGAAGAGCACTATGATGAATCTGTAGATGTCTATGCTTTTGGAATGTGTATGCTGGAAATGGCTACTTCAGAGTACCCTTATTCTGAGTGCCAGAATGCAGCTCAAATATACCGTAAAGTAACTAGCGTAGGTATAACTTTATTCTTTTTACTTCCTAGATTGTCATATTTCATGTTGAAGTTGGTAAAGTCTGCTTAAAACTAATTTTGGTTTAGTGCTATATAACAGTGCTAAATTTAAAATAATTGTAATGTCACAAACTTTTAGATTTTTGCTATATACTTATACTTTATTGGAGTCACACAAAATGCTCTGTGTTAGTATTTTTGGTTAAATATACAGACATATCATCTATGTGATGTAAAATGTAAATTATTTTTGCATTTATTAAGTGCATATTATTTTTTCAGAGCTGACTAATGAAGATTGACTAAACGGTTTTGAAGGTTTCTGATTCTAAAAGCCTGATTATAAAAGGGCATTCAAAATATTATTCAAAAACAAAATATTATTCAACTTCTATAGTATTTGATTCCTTGTTATGGGTATTTTTTTGCATTACAAATTGCAAGGAATATAAAGATGAATAAGAAGTGTTTGGTACCCACAAAGAGCTTGCATTTTTAGTATGGATAAATTCACAAATAGCTATAAACATCAGAGGATAGGAATGGGGTAAGGGAAGTAAGAGAGGTAGAAGTAAAGTCTTGGAGTAGTTCAAAATAGGTCCGTTTCATATCCAGCTGGATAGCTCTAGAATAGGCCAAGAAAGAGATTGTCAAAGTGTTTGAAGTAACTGGTATTAATAGGTACCCTTTTTAAATGCGTGCTATAGGCTGCATACTTTCATATTTAAATCCCTACAAGATGGTGCTATTTTCAGTTTATGAATGATGGGAATGAGATCCAGGCGTTGTGACTTGCCCAAGTTCTCACACTACTAATAATAGTGAATTTTGATCCTAAATCTGTCTGACCCTGGAGTTATTTGTGTAGGGAAACTAGAAATAAGGCCAGTATCCAGAATGTGAGACATTCTGTAGGGCAAATGACCAAGTTTCTCCAACAAATCAATTTCATGAAAGCAAAAGGGGAGGGACTATTTAAGAGTACAAGAGAATTAAAGCCGAATTCTTTGAAAAATAAAAAGCACTGATTTCTAGCATTTGCTGATTTCCTTGGTGTTAAATATTTCCACAGTGACTTTTAAGGTTTTTCTTTTTAAGTTTAAGTCACCCGTGTGACCTCACCTAATGCAGGTTTGGAAATGGTATACACAGTTTAACTTATTTGATATTTCCACCATACGGGTAGAATATATAGCCTCAAGAGCATGAATAATAGTAAAATGTAAAATAATTAAGGACTGACTGGTATTTTCAGTATTTATTACCTTAGTTGTTGTTATAATTTATTTAATTTTAAACTTATGTAATTTAATTTTTGTAAATGACTGTTTAACAGTCAGCTTGCAAAGTTCTTGAAAATGTAATAGTTGCCTCTTGTAAGCTGGTATGAGCCAGGTTTAGTGCACCATACATGTGCTATGAGGACCTTGTTTGGGCCTGATTTGAACAAACTATGTATAAGAAGCCATCATTTAGACTATTTGGGAAATTTATGTATGGACTGTAACAAAGAGTGAGAAAAAGAGGTAAAGCTAGAACATCTTTTTAGTCTTGGTCTGTACTTTGTATGGACACAAATAGAAAAGACTTTGTACTCAATTTTGTAAGTTGTAGTTCCCCAATTATTTTTACTTAGGAGCAGAGAAAGGCAATAATTAATTACCCAGGACTAGGGAATAGGTAAGAGATCAATGGAAAGGTCAAAGAGGACTTTTTCTATAAGTAGAATGATGTAACTCCATTTTTTGAATGCTGACTTATTATCTTAGTTTAAAGTCACAGAAATGTTGTATCACAGTTCCCATTTCCATCTGTATGAAAGCTTCTTGAATTTGAGATCCAAATTAACTCCTAATCTCACCAAATTTATCTAGTATTGTGATACTGGGCATTCTGATTCTGCATCCTTTGAAGTAGTATGTTAGACCGAGAACTAGGCTTTAGTTGCCTCATTCTGTGACAATTATTCTATGGTATCTTTCTCCTTCAAGATTAATTTGGAGGTTTTTTTTTATTTTTTTAAGATTTTATTTATTTGACAGAGAGAAACACAGCCAGAGAGGGAATACAAGCAGGGGGAGTGAGAGAGGGTGAAGCAGGCTTCCCGCCGAGCAGGGAGCCCGATGTGGGGCTCGATCCCGGGTCTCCGGGATCATGACCTGAGCCGAAGGCAGTTGCTTAACCAACTGAGCCACCCAGGCGCCCCTAATTTGGAGTTTTTTGCTAAATGACTGTAATGATTTTTTTAAAGATTTATTTATTTATTTTAGAGAGAGAAAGGAAGAGCACAAGTGGGAGGGTAAGAGAGGAAGGGGAAGGAATCTCAAACAGACTCCATGCTGAGTATAGAACCCAGTGCGGGACTCCATCCCAGGAGCCTGAGATTATAACCTGAGCTGAAACCAGGAGTCAGATGCTCAACCTACTATGCCACCCAGGTGCCCAATGATTCTTTTTTTAAAAATCTAAAACTCATAATTTAAAGGTAATAGCATATAGAATAAGCAGACTCAGGCAGCTAACAGTTACAGAAACATTTTTAGTCGTCTGGAGCTTTTTAATTCGTTATTGAACTCCTAGAATCTGATAATTAGCTTGAGTTTCTCTCTATTTTAGTATTGCTTAATGAGAAAATAACACAGATTTTTCAAAAGTTTATATATTTATATATGTTATGATGCATACATAAATATTGATTGTCCATTGCTTCTCGCCCTTCTGGAAGACTTTATTATAGTTTGTTAATTGGGGTTATAATTGCATGTATATTTTGGGATCAAAGTTTATTCCCTACTTAAAGTTGCAATGTGAAAATTATCCATGTTATTAAATACTTTGAGAACATTTTTAGTTTTTGCATAACATTAGCATATATATATGTCACATAATTTATATATCTATTGGAAATTTAGATTGTTCACAGTTTTTCACTGAAATTTATCATAGACTATTAGAACTGTGACTATCCTCAACAAATTGTTTAAGCTTATCCTGTATGTATATATTTATCTCATTTAAAGTTTGAATATGGTTTAGTGGTAAACATTATTATGTTAATAAATGTCATGTTGACTTGAGCTTTCAGTTGCTTAATTTGTGACTAGAAATTATTTTTCAATCAGTTTTTTAGTTTGTGACTAGAAACTATTTTTCTTCTCCCAGGGCATAAAACCAGCCAGTTTCAATAAAGTCACTGATCCTGAAGTGAAAGAAATCATTGAAGGGTGTATTCGCCAAAACAAATCAGAAAGGTGGGTACAAATGTAGTGAAATGATATAACCGATGGATACATTAAACTCTTACCTTGGACTGGATCATTTTCTGACCTCTGAATAATACTGGGTATTATTTTTGAGTGGAACACAAACCGTACTGCTTAGAGTGAAGTATATCAATACATGTTGTTTGCCATTTTGGACTTTGATATCATGTGTTGAATTTTTCTTGAACTGAAATTTAGGTTTTGTTTGTGTTGTGACAAGTTTTCATCACCTTCAGTATAGTCACTGGGGCTCCCCAGGTTAACTTGCTTCTGACAGTTGATAGTAGAGCATTTCTACAGTGTTACCTTCAGGAAGTACTTAGAAAAAAATGATAGCTTAAAAATATTGACCATCAGTTCTCCAGATGTTTCATATTTGACCAATGTCCTTGTGTCATGATAATGGTAAAGCAGATAGGGCTATTTTTGTCCAAGAAGTAGTATGCTAAGTTTATTTGTAACTCAGTTTGCGTTTTTCTTATGGAATATAGCTTATATTTCCTGTTAATTTGAGCTTTGGACAGTTGCTGAGTTAAATCAGTAGGTTTTTTACTTTTTACTTTTTACTTCCTTATTGATTATGATTAATAAAGGTGATAGGTCCTTTACAGAAATTATTTTCACCCACATTTTATTAACTGTCCCCCATCTTTATTAGTTTTCTAAGTTTAGTGTTGTATATCTGAGAATATATAAAGCCACTAAGGTAAAGCCTGTTTAATTATAGCTTTATTACTGAACATTATTGTACCAACAGGCTATATCTAGGAACTTACATATTTTAATTATGGTAAAATATACATAACCTAAGATTGACCACTTTAATCATATGTTAAGTGTACAATTCAGTGGCATTAAGCACATTCACGTTTTTAAACAGCCATCACTGCTATCTATTTCCAGAACCTTTTCATTACCCCAACAGAAACTCTGTACCCATTACCTCATCATTCCCTCTTCCCCTCAGCCCCTGGTAATCTTTATTCTACTTTCTGACATCATGAATTGGCTTCCTCTGAGTAACTTATGTAAGTGGAATCAATACAATATTTGTCCTTTTGTGTCTGGTTTATTTCACTTAGTATAGAGTTTTCAAGGTTGATTTCCATGTTATAATATGTATCAGAATTTCCTTCCTTTTTAAGGAAGAAACACATACCCACACATCATATTTGTGTATCCATCCATTTGGACACTTGGGTTATTTTTACCTTTTGGCTATATGGTGAATAATGCTGCATGAACATTGGTGAGTAAGTATTTGCTTGAATCCCTGCTTTCAATTCTTTTCATTATATACCTAGGAATGGAATTACTGGATCCTATGGTAATACTATGTTTAATTCCTTAAAGAACTGCCAGTTTTTTTCCATAGTAGCACCATTTTGTATTCCTTCCAGCAACATGTGATGGTTCCAATTTGTCAACATCCTTACCAACACTTGTTATTTTCCATTTTTTGATAATAGCCATCCTGATGGTTGTGAAGTGGTATCTTATTGTAGTTTTGATTTGCATTTCCCTAATGACTAATGATGTTGAATATCTTTTCATGTGGTTATTGGACATTTGTATATCTTCTTTGGAGAAATGTCTGGTCAAGTCCTTTGCCCTTTTTAAAATTAGGTCATTTATTTTTTTGTTGTTGTGGCTGTTTTTGAGTTGTAAGAGTTTAGATGTGCCTCTTTTTAAGTGAGTCTAAAAATGCAGTTGACCCTTGAATAACATATTGTACAATATTCTAAGTATATTTTCCTTATGGTTTTCTTAATAGGTTTTTCGTTCTAGCTTACTTTATTATAAAAATACAGTATATATTACATAATACAGTATATAACACTACAAAGTATGTGTAAATCAACTGTTTATATTATGTTAAGGCTTCTGGTCAGCAGTAGGCTATTAGTAGTTACATTTTGAGGGAGCTAAGAGACACAGACTTTCAGCTGAGGTCGGCACCCCAATCCCTACCCCTCAAACAGTGTTCGAGGATCAGTTGTACTATGTAGAAGTAGCCATTTTAGTTTGGATTCTGATTATTGCTTTTGTAGCATTTTAATTGTGATCTGTTACCAAAGAACGGATATCCAAAAGGATTCATGACATATTAGTGTATTAGAAAGAGCACAGGCTTCTATATCAGACAGATTCAGATGTGGACTCGCACTTAGCCAGTATGATCTTGAGTGAGTTACTTAGCTATTCCTCAAAGCAGGTATTTATTTTGATGATTAAAAAGATAATGCATATAAAATAACTAACAGAGTAGTAAGTATTTAATGGTATCTTCTGCTATTACTATAATTATTCCCTGGTAAAAATACATACACAACATATTCATTGAGAGGCACAGGACTTCACTTGGTTGTATCTTCTTCTTTTTAAGATTTTACCTATTTATTTGAGGGAGAGAGAGAGAGCATGTGAGAGGAGTGGGAGGGGTAGAGGGAGAGGGAGAAGCAGGATCCCCGTTGAGGAGAGTACCAGACACAGGGCTGGATCTTAGGACCCTGAGACCATGACCTGAGCCAAAGGCAGACACTTAACTGACTGAGCCACTGAGGCGCCTCTTGGTTGTGTCTTCTTAAACACATCTCACCTTAGCCTTAAAACTAGTCTGAGGAAGCTTATTCTTTTTATAACAATTTCTTAATTATTGGTTCCTTGATCACTAAAAAATGATCAGGAGGGTTGAAAATCATCAACTTACAGGATACCGTGCTATCAATATACTTTATCTGTTTTAAATAGAGAGATTTTGTATATATACATTATGATTAAATACATTAGTTTTAGCACTCTCTGGCCTATAACATAGATAGGTTAGATATTATATATATATATTTTTTCAGAAATTGGCCCAAGCAAAGGAAATTAACTGCCACCAGCTTGTAAAAGAATCTCTTGAACCCCTGTCCTTTTTTTTTCTCTTCAGAGATGGTTAATCTCTAATGTTTGGTAGTAGCGTATCCATCGTATGTATACTTTGACCTAAAACACTAGGCTTAGAAACTTGAAGAAAACCATGGGACTTTGCTGAACTAAATTAGTTTCATTCATGGCATTCTCTAAAGAGTGAAGTACACTGACTAGATTATTGCTAGTGGAGTCAATGACTTCTATTTATAAAATTTGTAAAAGTGTTTGAATTTCTGATTTCCTTTAGAGGTTATATATCCAGAAGAGTTTTTAACTTTCCTTTGCTGACAATCTGTTGTTTGAGTTTTAGTAACTTAAGTCAGTGCCTTAGGGAAACTAGTCACTCCATCACTCCATTATATGCAGCACTTCTCCAGTTCTCTAGGCATACTTATAGGTATGTTAAAGTTCAGTATCTAGCAATGCTGCTGGTAATCTTTAATTAAGATGATTTTAAGTGCATGTTAGTTGGGATTTCTTTGCATCCTTGGTAAATAATAAGTTGGATATAAGATTTGGTTTCTATACCAAGGCAGATTAATGGGCTGATTAATAGGAAATTTAAAATAAGATTGTTACTTTGACATAATTGATGTTTACTAATTAAGAGTTCTATATATCTTGTTTATGATTGGAAAAATTGATAATGAGATATGTATTTTGTTTATTAGGTTGTCTATCAGGGACCTACTAAACCACGCATTTTTTGCTGAGGATACAGGACTGAGGGTGGAGTTAGCAGAGGAAGATGACTGCTCAAATTCATACCTGGCTTTAAGACTCTGGGTTGAAGACCCTAAAAAATTGAAAGGCAAGCACAAAGACAATGAAGCTATTGAATTCAGTTTCAATTTAGAAACAGATACATCTGAGGAAGTAGCGTATGAAATGGTAAGTGAATCCAGCCACTATTCTCCACTCCCCTACCACTGTTGCCCCTTATAATATCAGGGTTGGTTGATTCCTTTCTCTTTATTGCTTTCTTTCCTTCCTATTTTATCCTTTTCTTTGTTTAAAATCTTTTATTGTGAAATGCATCTCTGTAGCAGAGTGTATTAAATTTGTATGTACAGTATAAAGAATAATAAAATGCTACTTTTGTTAAGTAATAGAAAACAGGGGCACCTGGGTGGCTCAGTTGGTTAAGCGACTGCCTTTGGCTCAGGTCATGATTCCGGAGACCCGGGATTGAGCCCCACATCGGGCTGCCTGCTCGGCGGGAAGCCTGCTTCTCCCTCTCTCACTCCCCCTGCTTGTGTTCCCTCTCTGCCTCTGTTTCTCTCTGTCAAATAAATAAAATCCTTTAAAGAAAAAAAGAAATAGAAAACAACCCATACCTTAGAAGTCACCTGTATGCCTCTCCCAGTTGTATTCCCTTCCCTAATCACCACAGGTAATATCTACCCTTGCTTTTATGTTACTCATTTCTTTGCTTTTTGTTACAGTTTATCTAAGTAATATACTGTTTTGTTTTAAAAACCTAAGTGGGAAGCACACATCTAATTGGTTACTGAAGTTACTATTAGGTGAAGAGGCTCAGGAGCGCATAAACTGAACAGAGTCTCTCAGTCATAGTCTGGCTTCAGCTTCCCTAAGTGTTTATAAGAACCACTTCTGGGAAAGTCAGCAGGTGAGGTCATGAATGAGTTCAGGGAAGTACACACGTGGCTTACCAGTCAGGTACTGGTGGACCATTGTGTAGACCAGAAATTAGTTGTCTGGTAACAATATGGTTTGTTGGGGAGTGGGCACCTCTAACTTCTCTACTTCTAATCACCCCCATGATCCCCTCCTTACAGAGCAAATGACAACAGATAACTTCTGTGGGGTTGAATGTGTACCCACATCTGACCCAGGCTGCCGCAGTGCTTGGAGGGAAGGTGTGTAGACGCTTTGGTAGCACATAGTCAAATTAGTCAAGTATAGAGAGTCTGAGTCAGGTTAGCCTGGGTATTCTGTCCTCAGGTTAATCAGAAGGATGGAACATTGACATTGGGCATCTTGGAGATGATAGCCTTTAACCTATTTTTATAGTCATGCTGTTCTAATCTTGAACAGTTGCCTTGGACATTGGATACACAGCTATTATCCTGATATTTCTCTTTACTATTTTTCTAGGCTTCTCTTTCTCTCCCCTATTAGGTTTCATGTTTCCTAAATCCTATGTCTTTCTCTTCCTTGGCTTAACCTCTTGTTTTAATGACACACTTCCTCTGCCTGCTTCTTAAAGAAAGGGTATGAGAGAGAAATTCCTTGAGACTTGCATGCATGAAAGTATTTTTATTCTATATTCATATTTAATTGATTGCTTGGCTGGCTAAGGCATTTTAGGTTGCAGTTTTTTTGTTTTGTTTTGTTTTTTTAAATATTTTATTTATTTGACAGAGAGAAACACAGCCAGAGAGGGAACACAAGCAGGGAGAGTGAGAGAGGGAGAAGCAGGCTTCCCGCCGAGCAGGAAGCCCGATGTGGGACTCGAACCTGGGTCTCCGGGATCATAACCTGAGCCGAAGGCAGTCACTTAACCAACTGAGCCACCCAGGCGCCCTAGGTTGCAGTTTTTTAAAAGAAATTTAGACTCATTGTTCCATGCTTTTCTAGCTTTCAGTACTGATATTGAGAAGTACAAAGTTCTGTTTTCTGAATCTTTTCCATGTGATCCATTTTTTGCTCTCTGGAAGCTTGTAGTAGTTTCTGTTTCTTCTTTAGTATTCTAAAATTTCACAGTGATGTGTCTTGATTTGGGTCATTTTTTGTCGACTATATTGGATTCCTAGTGGTCCCTTCCAATCTGTGAACTCATATCCTTTAGTTTCTGGGAAATTTCTTGAAATATTTTATTGATGATTTCTTCCCCATTGTTTTCTTTCTGGAACTGTTATCATTTGGATGTTGAACCTCTTAGACTAATTCTCCAGTGTTTTTAACCTTTCTGTTTTCCATCTTTTTGTCTTTTTATTCTCCTTTCTGGCAGGTATTATCAACTTTACCTTCTAACCCTTCCACCGAGTTTTTCACTTCTGCTATCATGTTTTTTAATTTTAAGAGTTCCTTTTTATTTTTTGGTCTGTTCGTTCCATAGAGTAAACATCTTATTCTTTGTTTTGTGGAGGCAACATTATCACACCTCTCTATAACATAAGTAAAGAGAGTGTTTTCCATATTTTTTTCTCCCTGTATTGTCTCTTTTCTCCAAATTGCTGTATTACTTTTGTTGGTTTTGTGCTCTGTGTTCTTGTTAGAGGCTTTTCTGATATTTTTGATAATTCTTGGCTAGTTGCTCATGATTATAAGAGACTATATTTGTTTTCTGTTGCAGTGTAATAAATTACCACAAATTTAGTGGCTTAAAGCAACACCCATTTATTATCTCAGTTCTAGAGGTCAAAACTCCTAGAGGGCTTTACTGGATTCTCTGCTTAGGATCTCACAGGCTGAAGTCAAGGTGTCAGACTGAGTTCTTCTCTGGAGGCTCTTGGTGGGGAGTGTGAGGGGAGTGGGTGGGGGGAGGACTGCTTTCGAGTTGTTGGCAGAATTCAGTTCCTTATGATTGTAGACTGAGGCCCCTGTTTCCTTGGTGGCTATTAGCTGGTGGTCACTTTCTGCTCCTAGAGGCTGAAAAGTCCTTTCATGTACCCCACTCCATCTTCAAATTCATCAATGTCATGTTGAATCCTTCTGGAGTTACCAGCTGGTAAAAGGCTCACCCAGATAATCTCCCATTTTATGGTCAACTCTTCGTAGTAAAATGGGAGTAATATCTCATTATATTCACAAATTTGGGATTAGGATGGGACATCTTTGAAGGGACATAATTTTGCCAACCACAGGGTCTTACAGCCTTTTGGATGATGTGATTGCTTGTGTCAGACTTATTAACTTCGACCTGTACCGTAGGGTAACTGGACAGGCCTTTAATTAGGGAATCTCTGACATCAATATTTGTAGGTCTGGGGGCACCTGGGTGGCTCAGTTGTTTAAGCGACTGCCTTGGGCTCAGGTCATGATTCCAGGGTTTTGGGATTGAATCCTGCATTGGGCTTTTGTCCCCTCAACAGTGAATCTGCTTCTCTCTCTCCCTCTGTGATCTCTCTCAAATAAATAAGTAAAATCTTAAAAAATATATTTGTAGGTCTGTCTTCCTAGATTGCTCAGATTCCCTAGAGAATTATTTTTCAATGTCTGTCCTGAAGGGTTAGGGTCTGCTTACTGGTATTTTGGTAGCCAAGTGAAGAAAAGGGCTAAGGGTTTCTTCATATGGCATTCAGCAAGCCATATGGTTATTTAATCTTGTTTTCCACATGGTACCCCTACCCTCAGTTGTGCCTGGTATTCCATAATCCAGAGATCCTCTCTTTTACCCTCTCCAGAGAACAAAACTCCAGGGTTCTTGGGTAGGGGAGAAGCAATCACCCAAAGGTATGGAATGGAGGGTGGAGCACAGGGATCTAAATATTGAACTGCTTCTCACAACCCTTTTCCTTAGTCTTCCTTATTTTAGTCATCTCTTTTGACTTCACCCAGTTCTGGAAGTAACTGGTATTGCCAATTCCTGTGCCTTACGAGTATTTTTCAGTTTAAGTCATAATGAGTCTCAGCTTTCTCTAGTTCACCTTTTTCAGGACTTCTAGGTCACACATTACTTAATCTGTTTTCCACATTCTGGAGTGTCCAAAATGTTGTTGCTATTGTCTTTCTCTTATTCTCCCTGTCCTTGTGGGTTTACAACTTAAAAATCCATTTAGTCTGGTTTTTTTGTGTGTGTGGAGCTTCGGGAGGGAGTGAAATTAAATATATGGATTCCATCTAACATTTTGATCATCTTTCAACTACCACGAAATTTCCCTGAGTCTGCAGACCCCCAAGACATGCTTTAAAAAACAGATTGTAGGACTGAGAATGATATGCCATGACACCTCCTCAAGTCATCTTCTCTGCTACTCAGCCCTGCTCTTCTCAGACAGCAAGCCCTTAACTTCTCTTCTCTCACTCCTCTAATGCCTGGTAAGATGTAGTACTTTGCTGTGAGCATATTTCCATTTGCCTAGAGTGTGGATTTCTAAACTTTGTCCACACCTCCCTTAATAGCCAGCAAGTTCCTTTTTTTGTTTTAATTCAAGTCAGAGTTTACCTTTCTCTGTGACACTTTCTCTACTTTTTCCTTTAGGGCTTTTGCAGCAGCTCATTTCTACCTTATTTTAAGTTAAATTTGTACCATCTTACCACCAGATTGTGTGCTCATATAGGACAAAGGACCAACGTAGTAACTTATATGTCTCTGGAGTCCAGTACTGGGCACATTGTAGGCACTTAATGTTGTTGAATAAGGAAACCTTTTTTAATAATCTTCCACAAACCTAATGACAGTTACAAATGATCTGTAATAAGACTGCATGTACTGAAGCATCAAGTTATTTGTTTTTGTTTAAAGCCAGAATTATTTTAACAATTCTTGGTAGTGGTATTGTTTTTCTTATGCTGAATTTACATATGTCTAATTATGTATGTCTGATTAAGAAAGAACATAGATGTACATCCCAAATATTTAGTCACTATGATATACACCTAAAACTGTCAATTGTATTGAATTGAAAAAAAAAAGAACATGTGCATTTGGAATTTAGGGGCACAAAATAACTCTGCTAGTAAAAAGTTAAAATCATACATGTTAAAGATGTAGTTTGCTTATTATGTTTTGTTTGTAGGTCAAGTCAGGATTCTTCCATGAAAGTGATTCCAAAGCTGTTGCTAAGTCAATTAGAGACCGGGTCACCCTGATAAAGAAAATGAGGGAGAAGAAGCCAGCTGGCTGTTTGGAAGAACGCAGGGATTCCCAGTGCAAGTCTGCAGGGAATGTACTCCCTCAGCCTCAGAATACAACTTTGTCCCCTGCTCCTGCTCAGCACACTGGGGCTGAATGTGAAGAAACTGAAGTTGATCAACATGTTCGACAACAGCTTCTACAAAGAAAACCACAGCAGCATTGCTCCTCTGTTGCAGGTAACAGTTATAATTTATAAAAACAAACAAATGTGTAATTGTATTCCCTTATGTAAAAATAGTACTTTTGTGTTTTTCAAAGCATTCTGTATCTATCATCTTCATCAGTTCTTTTACAAAATCCCTGTCTAAGCTGGCTAGTTTCCTTATTTTAAAATTAAGAAACTGTTGTGGTATATGACCTGTCCATGGTACTTACTGAATAAGGATTATAATCTTTTTTCCTTTTTTTAAAGGTCTAATGTAAATCCTTTAATAAAGAGAATTTGGAACTAAAGGGAGAATGTATTGTTCAAGAAGGAATTTTCTAGACTTTAAGATCCTTTGTATTTTAAACTCAAGTTTAAAATTATCACAGGTCCTGTAATTTTTCTGCTGTAATGTGTTCTCTTATCTAGAAGGACAGAGTATTTTCATAGTAATAACTAATTGTTCTATAAAGACAGTATTATTTTCTAGCCAGGTTCTAGGAGAATGCGAATATGACACTAGATTTTACTGAAATCCTAGTGGCAAGTATAGATGAGTTGGGTAGGAGAGAAGCAATCACCCAAAGGTGTAGAGTAGAGGGTGGAGCACAGGGATCTAAATATTTTAACTGCTTCTCACAACCCTTTTACTTAGTTTTCCTTATTTTAGTCATCTCTTTTGAGTGTACCCAGTTCTGGAAGTAACTGGTATTGCTAGTTCTTATGCCTTATGAGTATTTTTCAGTATAAATGACAATGGCCTGCAAAAGGAGTTGATTTTTATGTGATTCTTTGTTTTTAGCTTTGCTTTACTAAGAAACTTTAGTTACATGACAGTGTCAACATGGAGAGTTTACATAATGTTTTTTGGTTAACTGTGTAATGTACATGTTTTATTTCAAGTTGTCTCAGGTTGTCAGAGTAAAAAAAAAACAGAAAAAACACTTATTTTCTATGCCATTTGGACCTTGTGTTTCAAGTTTTTCCTTCTATCTGTTGCTTATTTTCTTTGTCATAGGTGACAATTTGTCCGAGGCAGGAGTTGGATCTGCTCTACACTCAGATACTTTGAGTCAGCCCAGTGTAGCGTATTCCTCAGACCAGATGATGGGCTCTCAAGTGGTTTCCAACATCCCACAGGCTGAAATAAATGTCCCAGGAATGATTTATCCATCCCAGCAGCTAGTAGGACATTACCAACAGATTTTAGGGGTGAGGTGAACTGTTATATTTTTAAATATATAATCCATATATTTAGTATAAATGGGAGAGTTTATCTTTAATATATTTTATTTTCTTATTTAACAGTTGAAACAGCAGCCAAAGGTGACTCAGCCCCACATTTTGCCTTTGGTTCAAGGTCAGTCCACTGTTTTGCCTGTACATGTCCTTGGACCTCCGGTTGTCTCACAGCCCCAGGTTTCCCCATTAACTGTCCAGAAAGTCTCACAGATAAAGGTAAGATATATCTTAAAAGCTCTGTATTCAGTTAAACATTTTTCTGACAGACAAAGGCTCTCTCATAAATTCGTTATAGTTTATATAAAATTCACTGAAAGCCAAAAGTTGTTCATGCTTTCCTTCACCTAGATGTTCTTGAGGGTGTCCCTAACATTGTGAAATTAGAATCTTGAGACAGTTCTTGTATAATTGGAAAAGAAAGTGAGAACTCCACTGATGGATAAACAGATTTATTTAGGACTCAGATCTCTTGATTTTGGTGATAATGGTTTGTTCTTTGTATTAGACTTTTCTAGCCTTGTGTGAATGTGGAGGAATTTCTTTCTTTTATTTTCTCCATATTTTATTTATTTATTTGAGAGAGAGAAAGAGAGAGCACACAGACGTGGGGGGGCAGACCAGAGGGAGAGGGAGAAGCAGACTTCCCAATGATCAGGGAGCCTGATGCGGGACTCAGTCCCAGGACCCCGAGATCATGACCTGAGCCGAAGGCAAGTGCTTAACTCACAGCCACCCCTGCAGAGATTAGCTAATTAGAAATAATATTTTATAGACTTATAATTTTTAGCACTTTCATCTAGATTTATGGAGGTTCCTCAAGATGTTAAAAATAGAGCTACCCTACAACTCAGCAATTGCACTAGGTATTTACCCCAAAGATACAGATGTAGTAAAAAGAAGAGGCACCTGCACCCCAGTGTTCATAGCAACAATGTCCACAATAGCCAAACTGTGGAAGGAGCTGAGATGCCCTACATCTGATGAATGGATAAAGAAGATGTGGTCCATATATACAATAGGGTATTACTGAGCCATCAGAAAGAATACCCACCATTTGCAGTGACATGCATGCAACTGGAGGGGATTATGCTAAGTGGAATAAGACAAGCAGAAAAAGACAGTTATCATTTGGTTTCACTCATATGTGGAACATAAGGAATAGTATGGAGGACCATAGGGAAAGGGAGGGAAAACTGAAGGGGGACAAATCAGAGAGGGAGATGAACGATGAGAGACTATGGACTCTGGGAAACAAACAGGATTGCTGGAGGGGAAGGGGGTAGAGGATGGGATAGCTGGGTGATGGGTATTGAGGAAGGCCCATGTTGTGATGCATCCTTGGTGTTATACGCAACAAATGAATCATTGAACGCTACATCAAAAACTAATGATGTACTATACAGTGGCTAACTGAACATAATAAAAAAGATGAATAAAAAATATTTTAGTTTTTAAAAAAATTCTCGGCTTTTTGAAAAATAATTTAAATTCCAGTTTAGTTAACATACAGCATTCTATTAGTTTTGGGTATAGTGAAAGTGTAGTGATTCAGCAATTCTATACACTACTCAGTGCTCATCATGATAACTGTACTCTTAATCCCAATCAACTATTTCACCCATTCCACCCCCCATCACCTCCCTTCTGGTAACAATCGGTTTGTTCTCTATAGTTGAAAGAGTCTTTTTTTCTTGTCTCATTTTTTCTTTGTTTGGTTTCTCAAATTCCATATCTGAGTGAAATCATATGGTATATGTGTTTCTCTGACTGAGATATTTCACTTAGTATTATTATACCATCTAGGTCTCTCCATGTTGTTGCAAAGGGCAAGATTTCATTCTTTTTTATGATCAAATAATATATATATATATATACTATATATATATGTATATGTATATACACACATACACACATATATTATATTTTTATACACACACACACGCGTGCCTTTATCCATTAATCTATCAGTGGATACTTGGGTTATTTCCATAATTTGGCTGTTGTAACTAGTGTTGTTATAAATATCAGGCTGCATATATCTTTTTGAATTAGTGTTTTTGTATTCTTTGGGGGAAGTACCCAGTAATGGAAGTGGCTGCACCTGTTTGCATCCCCATTAGGGGATTCCCAAGAGGGTTCCTTTTTCCTCTATGTCCTCGCCAATACTTGTTTCTTGTGGTTTTGGTTTTAGCCATTCTGACAGGAATGAGGTGATATCTCACTGTAGTTTTGATTTGTATTTCCCTGATGATCAGTGATGTTGAGCATCTTTTCATCTTTTCACTGAGCCGAAGGCAAGTGCTTAACTCACAGCCACCCCTGCAGAGATTAGCTAATTGTCTGTTGGCTATCTGTGTGTCTTCTTTGGAGAAATGTCTGTTCATGTCTTCTGTGCATTTTTAATAGGATTATTTGTGTGTTTTAGTGTTAAATTCTTTATATATCTTGGATACTGACTCATTGGATCTTGGCTTTTTTTGATTCATGTTTATTTCTATAGGAGAAATGAATGTTTTTGTATTTTGACTTTGTACTCTCAAAGTCAGCATTATTCATTTCTGACAAGGAATAAACAGACTTTTAGTAAACAGTATTAATACTGCTTATAAACAGTATTAATAAACAGTAAACAGTCTTTTTTTTTAAAGATTTTGTCCATTTATTTGACAGAGAGAGAAAGACAGCAGAGCAGGAACACAAACAGGGGGAGTGGGAGAGAGAGATGCAAGCTTCCTGCCGAGCAGGGAGCCTGATGTGGGGCTCAACCCTGGGACCATGACTTGAGCCGAAGGCAGATGCTTGATGACTGAGCCACCCAGGTGCCCCAGGAGTAGATAGTCTTTATGAGAGTTCATGTATTCAGACTATATTCTGGTTCCCAAGGTTATGAGGTCTGTATGCATGGTTCAGCTTTTCTTTGCCATCATTGCATTTTCTTTTCTCAGCCTCACCCTCCTCTTTGTGTGCCTTATTTCTTTGGGAAGGAGATGGTCTAAACATTCTCGTATATGATTCAGTTAGCAGCTGGCACGTCTGTTTCTTTTAAGAGATCAGTATATAATAAGTCATAGCTCATCACCAATTTTTTAATGACTGCCATTTCTGTGTATGTAAGATAAAATAAAATATGGTTCTTACCTTCAAGGGGTTCACAGTCTTATAGGGGGAGGCATACACATAACTTGACAAATGTCAGATACATTTAAAATCTGCTGGAGTAATTTAATCTGATGGAGTTGACAGTAGCCTAGTATTTGGCTGTTGTTTGTAGGTAACATGGTACATATTCATAATTGAGCTCCTGTTGTGGTTTGATTTGTCTAAGATTTTAATGGAAAGTGTATTGAATGGATGCTTAAATTAACTTAGGTTCAACCACCTAAGTATGCAGATATGTATATTTTAAGATGTGTTTCCAATTTTTTAAAGTATTAAAAATTATTAAAGAGTGTTATTTACCTATTAAAGCCAATGAAGTTACAAAATAAATAGTGAAAATCATGTTACTTCTCAGCTAGAGACTACTTTTGTTTGGGTAGAGCCTCTAGATTTGTCTTTTTTCCCCTATGTATACACATATAATTTTGTTTATATATACATCTGTATATCACATACATGCTATTTTTTAGACCTTTTCACCACATATAGAAGCCACGTAAGCAAACACTTTCACCATTGGTGTCTTTTTATAAATGGCAGTCGTTCAAGTCTAGGAATTATTGCAGCCAATCTATATTTATTCAGCCAACTCTTTACTCTCCTCTTTAGAGAGGTTCTGTGTTCATTTTAGCTATGGTATTGGAATCCTTTTGAGCTTTTTCTTGGAACTTGCTGTTTCTGGTGTGTGAAACTGTTAGATTCAGTTACTCTGAATCTCTGCCAGGGTTTGAATGAGTTATGTGGCAAGTGCAGTAAATGAGAAGCCACGAGCAGTGTATTAGTGGGACTAGTCTCAATCCCTTAGTGTATTCAACTAGCATTTATTCAGTATTAAGGATTTTTTGTAGTACTAAAACTATACCCAGCACCTTTCTGATAACTTGCTGAAATTTTTAGAACATAGCATTTTTTTTAATCTGTCATTCTGTCTGGGACAGGCCCATTAAAATGGGCATGGTATATGCATTTGTAATTTGAATTTTCCTCGCACCAGAACCAGGAACTGCAAGCGACCTTTGGAGCAGATGGACAAACTTCAGCCTAATCTATGACTTTAGACCTGTCAGTTATTGGAGTTTCACAACCAGTCTTTTCTGTAGTTTCTCCTCAGAGATTGCCTGTTTCACAGATGACTTCTGAGCATGTAACAGGTGGCCTTCAACTTGAGCCTGGCCCTAGAAATGGAAAGCAGGTGTTAATCAAATCATCAGATGCTAATCAGACTTTTAGTTTCTTACTGGTTAATTGTCTTCAAGTTTTGTCAGGTCATTCTGTGCAGTACATGAGCGGTACAGAGAATGTTGCTGGTACAGCTGAGGTCCCTTCTGATTCCACTGGGGGGAATTTGGGGGCCAATCAGCCTTCACAAAAAAGACATTCAGTACCCCACCCATATCCAGTAGAACATCAGGGATCTATGGCTCAAGGTTCTTTACCACCACAAAGCCAGACTGTGTATTTGAAGAAACTTTGTTTCTAAGCCTCTACGCAGCAGCAGCCATTAATGTTACAACCTGAGATTATGACATTCACCACAAAAAATTTTCAGCAGGATTATATTCTACGAGTGTTTAAAGCTCATGTGAGTGAGCAGCAGCCAAAGGATGGTATTGAAAATGTGATTCAGTCCCTGAAATAGCCATCTTATCCTGTTTAATATGCTTATCCAGGACCATCTGCAGAACTGCCATCCTTCTCATTGAAGGCTCCTGTGAAGCTGCCATTGTCCCCAGGAACAAGCTTCTTACCTATCACAGCTAATTTACCAAATCTAGGCTCTAGCACAGCCTCTTTATTCAAGGCCAGCACCAGAGTATTCTCTTTACGCTGTGCAACCACCAGGATCATAGTCAATCCAGTCAAGCCAACAGAATGTTCTGTGCCGACTTCTTATCCAGTCCTACTTGTGGTATAGCCCTCGTATTTGGCCCCAGGCCAAGGGAAGCCTGCTTTTCCAGTACAAACTCAGGTTTCATCATGTTTTCTAGACCAGTCAACATATAAGATCCGAGGAGCTTACTCTGCACTTTATAGAACAGTTTGCTTACCAGGTACTGCCTATTGAGCATGCCCATTATTCAGTACAAACTGTTTACACCATCCAGACAACTGAACGGGCAACCTTTATAACCCAATAGGTATATACAGTAAACCCTCCTGATAGGAAGCACATACATACTAGAAACTGCAGATCAGAAGTTACACCCAGTACCACCCTATGTAGTACAGACTTCTGACCAACAAGCCTATTTAACATAACCCTAACATAGTAATTCTTCAAAGTTGGAGCAAAAGCCATTTTTAACATCACCCTTAGATACGCAGACACATTCTATGGAGCCTTTATTTAATGCTCAGCACTCAGCAGCTCCATCACAAGCAGATGTCCATTTTAGACACCAGCAACTAGAAATCCAGTCAATTAGCATTACATCTCAGAGGCCATGGAAGGACAGCTTCAACACCCTGCACAGATGTCCTTCATTCAGTAGGCTTCCTCACAGACCCAGACTCAGCCCCCACACTTTTCTACACAGCTTTTGCAATCGTATCTAACACCACGCCAGATTTCTCATTCAGCTTTCATTCAGCATCAGCAGATGACTCATTCATCTTACAGCAAGTACAGAAAAGCCATAAGTTTTCCATTCAGGAAGGCCCCATAAATCAACAGCATTCTTTGGGTAGTCACTATGCTACTTTCTGGCAGCGGTTACCAGGCATCTAACCAGGTTCAGCCATTACCAGGTATGTCAAAGGCCATTATAAACATTGGTACAGATTATACCTCCTTTGCAAGAACCATTGCAACGAGTGGCAATGGAACAATACGTAATACAGCCTTTAGAGCAGCCTCAAGCGCTTCAGGTATTCGATAGCAGTCAGACTTTTCCTCTGAAGAAAACCATAGTGCAGGACCAGCCAACATGTATTTAGCAGAAGTCTGTCCAGCCACAGTGGCAGCCATCTTCTGGCTAAACACTTGTTTTTGGGTCAGCAGAAACAGTGACAACAGCAGACCCTCTATCAAAGCTCTGGGATAGCTCTTTCAATTCAGCTGTTGATTTCTGTTCATCTCTCAACACTTAATATTCTGATACAGGCTTCTACTGTCTTTCAGAGCATTTCTGTGTCACAGACACAACAGCATTTGCAAAGGTAAGACATTCCAAAGGTAAATTCTACTGAGGGAAAAATATAGACAGTTGTGATTTTTCTGTAATGTTCAAGGGTCAGGGACATGGTGAGATACATAGAAATGGCATTGGACAGGGAGCCATAGTCCTTATTCCTGGGTCTTTTCCTTACTCAGTGTGTGGCCTTGACTTAGATCTCTTTGACATTTCCTCATTTGTAAAGTTGGAGGGGTTAAGCCAGATGATGGTTTTGGTAACAACAACAAAAAAATACTTGAGCACCTACTTGGGATATATCAGTGAATAAAATACAGAAGTCCCTTCTGTCATTGACTTGTTTCTTAATGTGGGGAGACTGTCAATAATCTTTTTTTTTTTTTAGATTTTTTTTTTATTGTTACTAAATTTTTTTTTCCAGTGTTTCAAGATTCATTCCCCATTCCCCACACCCAGTGCTCCCCGCTTTAGGTGTCCCCAGTACCCACCACCAGGCTCTCCCATCCCTCCACCCCCCTCCCTCCAAGTCCCTCAGTTTGTTTCTGTGTTCAAAATCTCTGTTGTTTCGT
>PITA01021696.1:0-32071 GCA_004023965.1 Spilogale gracilis | reverse complement strand
TCTTTGAATTCCCTCATTCTGGCCATATTAGATGAATAGGGGAGATTACTAATGTATGATGAGCACTGCTACTATTCCCACTACTATCATCACTACAATTTTCCCTGAATGATTAATTTCCATTTGTAAAGTGTATCACATACATTACAGTGTTTAGTCATCACAACAACCCAGCTTAACAGGCAAAAAATTATTACTCTCTCTTTACTGAAGAAGAAAAGTTGAAGCAGAAACAAAAGGTAATTTTCTTACTCAAGATCATACAGTTTATCTCAACTAAAATACACAGATGTTTCAGAAACTGTGTTAATCACCAACAAGGGAATAATTTCTATACAATGTGGTAAGTAGTAGAATAGAAATTTGTAAAAAATACTAGAAGAAGCACACACAGGGTTTGGAAATCCAGAACTCTACCCTGTGTCTTCTATTATTTTACACTTTCTTGCAATATACAATGTACCTCTCTACCCATAAAGATATTTATAAACTGATTAGAATACAAGGATTTCTTTTAGGAAAGAAAGTACATTGGTTTATTTGTAGACTTATAGTCTGGTCTAACTCTGCATGGTATAATATCGGGTAGATTGTTTGCTATGCGTCTTTGGAACCATTTCCTCATTGTAATGCCAAGGCTCTGAGAAAGTTCCTTGCAGTTTAAAAATCTGATAATTTAGGGGCACCTGGGTGGCTCAGTTGGTTAAGCATATGACTCTTGGTTTTGGCTTGGGTCATGATCTCAGGGTTGTGAGATCAAGTCCCATGTCTGGGCTCTGTACTCAGTGGTGAGTCTGCTTGAAGATTCTCTCCCTCTGTCCCTCTCCCCACTGGTGCATGTGCGCTCTCTCTCTCTCCCTCTAAAAGAAATAAAACTTAAAAAAAATAAATAAAAATCTGATAATTTAATCTCTGGACCTAGTCACAGTATCCCCCTCTTATATCCCACAACTGACACTGAGCCTGGAACTTATGTTGTGGGTGTACAGTAAATAAGGAAGCCAAAGTCACCCTGATTTTCTATCAAGGCTTGGTTCAGAATGCCAGATCCTGATGGATTTCCATCAGAATGGAAAATCCATGGATGGATTTCCATGGCCCTTCCTTCGTCTTCTAGCCTCCTCCCCTATATTTATCTAGCAGTGACAAAGAACAAGAATAAGGGGGCCCATTACCAATGTAGATACAGGAAGTAGTTTTGGCAGATAAACTTAGTAACTGATGCCCCCACAGACTTCTTGCCCTAGCACACCTTTGTAATTGAGGTTTTATAGATTACCCTGAGGAAAGCACTTGACAGGGGAAAAGGGCTGGGTTCTATACACATAAAGGCAATGAATTTGTCATCTAAATATAAGACTACCCCCTAACACCAGGAACCAGATCTTGTGCTCTACTCCACTCCCTTAAATTAGATTAAACTGTATCTATAGTAGGAATATATTTTTAAGTTCTCTATTCATGTCCTTATATAAAAAATAGAAGATTAGGCTAACTTAATGTCAATATTTCTTTCTGGAAATTTATTTGGTATAAGGGCATTCCTTATACTATATGAAATCAGAAGTTATGCTATGTGTATAGTGATATTTCCTTTATGCCTCCATTTAGACAGTCATTCATTTTATTTACTTTTCATGTTTTTACTGTTGCACATTTTATTTTGGTGCCAGGCTTCAGTCTATTGAAATGATATTTACTCATATTCATCTAATTTTTTCCTCTTCATGTTTTTCCTCCCTTGGGGCCAGCTGAAAAAAAAACTCCATCTATAGACATTCCCTGAATCATCTAACATTTTTGCCTCATCTTCTAAAACATGGCTGTTATTACCCCTCTGCTCTGTGTTTTGTTTCTACTTTAAAATTGGATTGGTGAGAGCATGCCTGAGGCACTGAAAGACAATTATTTCTCTTATGTTCTGTTCACAGTGATTTTTTTTTCAGAAACTCCTTTTACGAAGACATGAACTCCTAGCATTTTAAGTGCTACAAAAGCCATCATGAAATTGTCACTGACGTGATTTCAACACAGAGACTACAAACATCTTTGTGAGAAATGCTGACAATCATCATTATGCGCCAGAATCTGTAACTAGAATACATGTTTCTAATGTTACAACCACACGAGGCAGGTATTAGCTAAGAGATCTGAAGTGTCTACAAGAATAAGGAGGCCAGGACTTCCCCTTTTACTGGCACAAACACACTTAACTCTCTGTCTTCTTGTGACTCCCTCAGGCCCCCATTTATTTGGGGGAAACTTGGTCATTTGACTTAGCTGCCTATGTCAGTGTTTTGCTGGAGAAAATATGGGTGCTCATCCTTAAGTTAAAGAAAAAAAATCAGACTCCACGGCTGATTTGGCATAAGTGGTTCACAAGTGCTTGATATCAAATTAAAGCCATCTTTCCCAGTCTTTTTTTTAAATATTTTATTTATTTATTTGACAGAGAGAGAGAGATCACCAGTAGGCAGAGAGGCAGGCAGAGAGAGAGGAGGAAGCAGGCTCCCAGGACCCTGAGCCGAAGGCAGAGGCTTTAACCCACTGAGCCACCCAGGCGCCCCCATCTTTCCCAGTCTTAACAACAGAGACAGATTTCATGTAACCGAGGTCTCAAAGTTAATGAATGGGATATCATGTTTCAAATCCAGGCAACAGGGTCCAGTATTCATACTCTCAACCTTTACTTTCAATAGTGTATGATTTCTGCCTATCATTTTGGATCATTTCCTCCTCTTGGCAGAAACCAAAGGCTTCCAATCACATCACAGTCCTCATGACAATTTTAGTATAAACCATGAACACTTGGCAACTACTACCCAAATTCTTCTATGGTAATACGTAACTCCCCAAAGATTTCTGAACTCCTAATTTTCTCTCATTTTTCTTTGGAACAGCCTACCAGTTTAATAGTTCTCCAAGATTTTTTCCTTTGGCACTGAGAATGGCTTCAACTTGATATCAAGTGCTTGTGAACCACTTATGCCATTTCAGAACAACCACAAAGGACCTTGGAAGAACTGATTAGGTCAAAACCCATTAACCTCTCTTTGAATGAGTTTTGGTGGTTTACAGATTTATGAGGCCAGGATTCTCTAACAGGCTTTACTTGTACCTCTGAGAACATTCAATAACTCTGTAAGCATCTGTTTACACAGTTTTGCTGTTGTTTGTTTTTTCTCTCCAAGAGAAGGAAAATAAAAGACAAGAAGAATGGGCAAAAGGTAGTTGATTAATGAGCATTAAGTGATGGGAAAGAGAAAGGTAGGGGCCTATAAGTCTTATATTTTATTTTTAAATTAACACAAATTGGTAGTTTTGTAAATATTAGGAAAACGGCAAGCCTACTTTATTCTTTCTGATCAACATTAAAGCTTATGCTTTGGCATTGTAAGGCATCATAACATAGCTTTAGTGATTACCAGAAAACTGTAATCTCAAAAGCATTTGGACAGTTGATATCTATCAAAACTTTCAAAAGAGGCAAAAATTAGTTTATGTATTCTTTTACATAAGCTATGGTAATTCTCCAGATTTATTTAAAGTATTTATTGGAATATTTAGAAGACATTCTGTTCTTTGAAATTTTCCCTCCAAACCTACTCATTTTCTTTTACAAAATTGCAGTCTGTCTTGTCGCCTTCAGCCATCAGCAAGTGGTGTTACTGTAACAAGTCCTCTAACACCTGTCACTGGCTTTATTTGTGAGAATGCAAAAGAGAATATTATTTCATCGAGCTACATTTCATCAAAGCTATGGTTGTATTTAATTTGATTAAAGAGAAATATAACTATTTTAAAGTGTTTGCCACAATAAAACTTAGGTCTAAAACCACTATGAAATGAATAAGTTATCATCATCATGAGCATATTTGGTATTTATTGAACATTTTCTATATGATAGATAAGGTATAAATGTTTTTTTGGCATTTTATAATTTGTTTTTTACACCATCTCTGTGAGACAATACTAATATATTAACATACATTTGAAAGTACTGAAGCTTACAGTGTCAGGGTAATCTGCCCAAATTCAGGTAAATTTACAAGCAGAAATTCAAACCTAATTCATTCTAACTCCAAATTTGTGCTCTTACCCACAAGGCTATAATACCCTGTCTTGCATCCATTTTTGCTAGTACATTCGCTTATACTTTCCTACCTTTGTTTTTTTCATTTATTCCATTTATCACCTAATTCAAATATTTTATCTCGCTGAATTATGTTTTTCTCTCTCTCTCTATATATATATATCTGACTAGCGTTAAATCTAAGTGGATATAAGGAAGAATATAAATTTAAAAAATGTATAGGACATGGGAAAATGTGATTAATGGAAGGTGGTGGGTACAGAGGTAACAGACCAGTAAACAAGATGAAACAAAACAAAAACAACTAATGACAAAGAAACACAATCTCTAAATATCCCTTGTGATCCCAAACAACAAAAATGCAACTTAAATTGCAAGATTTTATTTCCAAATAGTGCTACTTAACTTTTTAAAGCATTACCAAAATGACAAGGTACTGAAACCAATCTGATATGTATATACAATCACTAGACTATTTTCTGGTCAGTTACATCATGGGTTTTTGCCAGTCATAGGGTCTTAATTACAGAATTTCACAAAGTCTATTTCTAGTTTCCTTATCATTTTTGTAAGAATTAAATATTTCAGTTTTCATACAATCAACATGTAATTAATTAGAAGTGACTATGTTGAATGTTTAACAAATTACATTTCTATTTTTTTACATTTTTTACATTTCTAAAATCCTTGTTACTGAGACAACAGATTAAATTTCACTTTTTTTTTAAGCTCTTGGCCTAAAAATATGTTTCTTTGGCAAAGCTATCTCAACTAATATTTTTCTACTAATGAAGAGTAAAAAAAAAAACCTTCACCCTGATTAGAAGTACAGTTTTTTTTTTTTAATTCCCACAGGGTCTCATAAAATTATGTAAACAGATATTTGTAGGGTTGCCCATAATTTTATATTGTTTTCTCTGAACACATTTTACTTATGAGCACCATAAGACAGGAGATATCTGAACTAAATTCATAGCTAGAGGTAGCAAATTTTATCTCATTAAGAACAGAAGTGATATTAACCTTTGCAACTAAGATTTTGCTTATATATTAAAAACAGTTGAAGATAAATGAAGCAGGGATGGAGGGGGAATGAGATACATGAATTTACAAATGGCTGGTAATGGTTTGCCTTTCTGGAGTACATTCTTCAGTTAACTTTTAAGACAGCATCCGTTGTCCTGGTAACCTTTGAAAGCATCTAATCAGAACATCTCACAAATATAGGGAGGATGCTGACAGAACAGGTTTTGGGCCTCTCAGTTCATGTCCTGATGTGAGCTTTGTTCATCTGAGCTATGAAAGACAGAATATGTACACAGCAAAATGGCCTGAGGGTCTGATGTGACTATCTGGAATTCATTTGAATGAGATTTTTTTTCCTTCATTAATACTTAATTTACTTAATAATATGTGATAAGTAAAACTGTACAAAATTGAAGAAATCTAAAATTATTAATGGAAAATTTAGAGGAAATAGTTCTTAAAACATTCATTTATTGAAGACTCATGAGGCCTAGGCTTTGTTTTTTAGTCTCTTCTGTATATTACTTAATTTAATATCCCAGAAACCCTATGAAGTGAGTACTAAGATGATGCCTACTTTTCAAATGAGAAAATACTGCCACAGTGTTCAAGATGATATAACTGGTAAGGCACGGAATAGGGTTCCTAATTCCAGCAGTGAGACTCAACACTAGGCAAAGCAAAGCATCCTCTTTGGCTCTGCATTGTTTTAAATTACAGTGCTCTCCTTGGTATTCACATTCCTTCAACCCTCCCTTAGAATTATCATTAATGCTTCCTATTACCAAGACATTCTCAGTTCAATGTAAAATCTGTCAATTAGGTGATTACTCAAGAATAAAACCACAAGGTTAACTGGCATATGAAGGGACAATCCGAAAAACAAAAGTGAATTGATAGAAAAGGAGAAAACAAACATTTTACACTTTTTCCACCTATTTGAAAAAAAAAAAAATAAGAGAAGTAGATAATGCTATTTGTCTGTGGGACTGTTGATATATATGAACATTCATTTACCTTTCAGGAATGTCAACAATTGGAGTCATGTTAGCAAGCAATATGGCAATAATCAATTAAAAATAAATTAATCTCATATCCCACAAATATGCAATTTTATTTATTTATTTATTTATTTTTATTTTTCTCTCACACATATATCTATAAGCACAAGAATGTTCCTTGCAGTAATGTTTGTGGTAGAAATTTAGAGTAGGATAGGAATCTAGGTATCTATCACTGGGAAGCACACTAGGCAAAATGTAAAGGGTAGACATCACTGTATAAGTGAAATTACAAGTAACTATTTAGACAAAAGTTTAGTTACATGGATTAAACTTAAAAAAATGTAAGCCTCCATGATATATAAACAAGAAATATGAGATGTTATAAATTACCTTAATGAATGTTAATAAAACATTTATTACCAAACACACTTTACATAAAGTCTAACTGAATGAGTGTCAATAGGATGAAGGATGATGGGGAAAATTATATGAAAAAAAATCAAATTAATTGTCAAGATAGGGTCCATGTGCATGATTATGATGATACTGTGCCAAGAACTATGATTAACTTAATCCTCAGTACTGCGGTCCAATTGGACTGGGCAGTTAGAGTCGAAAGGTGGGAATATTTAATTTCCTATTCAATCTCCCTTATTTTCACATGTTCTAACATGCTAAGTAACTGACTCATTCTGGGTGAGTCTACATTCATCATAACTAATTGCCCCAAGGAAAATAACTTTTTTTCTCTTTAGAGTTAGTAAGAGAAGATGCTCATATACATTCTCCTGAATTTGGATTGTTGTAGTCAATATTATTTGAAACCTAAAATTTGTTTTACTTCCCTAGGCAGATGGTATCTTTGTATGGGACTACCTGTTGGGCTGAACACAAGTGAATTTCTGAGCCAAGATACATAAATACTTCATCTCCTTAGGGGATCCATCTTTTAACTTCTCTGTTTATACTATTTGTTAATGATCTTCCTACTAACTGGTTTGGCAAGAACATATTTCTTCACGCAGGCAACCATATTGTTTCATAACAGATTGTTTGACATTTTAAGATAAATTCCAACAGGCACTTTTGGATCTTTGGAATTAGCCTTTATATTCTAGATAGAAGTTACTATAATTATGCTTTTCTTTTAATGAGTTTTGAAAGGGCTTCCCTCTACTTAGTCTGCTCTTTTCGAAGACAGCCTATTAAACCCATCACAAATGTCAGTTAAAAAACATTGAACTTCTGAGGTGCTTGCGTGGCTCAGTTGGTTGAACATCTGATTCCTGGTTTTGGGTCAGGCCATGATTTTTAGGACATAGGATCAAGCCTCTTGGGCTCCTCCTTGGTTAGTGTGTAGTCTGCTTGAGATTCTTTCCCCTACCTGCTCCACCCCTTCAACTACTCCCTCTTTTTTGTGCACTCTCTCTTTCTCTAAAACAAATAAGTAAATAAATCTTAAACAAAACAAAATAAAACATTTAATTTCTTACTTCTGGTGCATGACAATGATTCTAAATAATCACACACTTTTGGAGTATAAGCAGATATCACTTAAACACAGGAAATACATTGCTACATACTCTAATTCAACTATCCTTATTACTCTGACTATCCAGAGCCAAATATCTAGCTTGATATAAAAGATGTATCAATATGTATAAGTCTGAAAATTACTTAATCTTTATAGCCAACTCAGAAGTGTTAAGAAAAAAGGCAAATTTCTCATCATGTTTTTCCCTATCTACCCTAACTTTTTTTTCTTTTTTTTTTTAAAGATTTTATTTATTTATTTGACAAAGAGAAACACAGTGAGAGAGGGAACACAAGCAGAGGGACTGACAGAGGGAGAAGCAGGCTTCCCGCCGAGCAGGAAGCCTGATGTGGGGCTCGATTCTGGGTCTCCAGGATCATGACCTGAGCAGAGAAAGCAGTCACCCAACCAACTGAGCCACCCAGGCGCCCTCTAACTTCTGTTTCTAATCACTGTGCTTTTTTGCACATGATAGGTAATCTATCTAGAATGGAATAGCTTTCCCTGCCGTTACTTTCTCTTTTTCATCTCTGCACCAGCTACTCATGAGGAGAGTTTCAATCTGATCAATAGCATCGCAACACAATTTTGAACATGTTTCTGCCTCCTGGAATCACAAACTTCTTATCTTCTTTTGTTCTCTCCCATACTTATTTAAATAGTTGTTGAATCATCCCTTATATACTATTAGTCCACTTTAGATTACACTTCATAGCTCATCCAGATTGGGATCACAGCATCGTATGTTAAAAATGTGGGACCTCTGTTCCTTTTTGTCATGTTACTGAACTGGTTTCCAGCATAGATTATATTTATCATTCACATTCCTGTTTACACACATATACACAGAACATGATATACATATATTAAAATATTCATTTTTTAATAACTATGTATGTTCAAAGAATAATTTTAGAAAATACACCTAGCATAAAGATTTTTTAAAATCTCAAATCCAACCACGCACATGTAACAACTATTAACATTTTTAATGGTTTCATTTTTGATAGTACAGTCTTTTTTTCCCTAGAGCATATAGAAAAGACATAAAAAGGTACTACTAGATAATTATAGTTTAAAAAAGAAAATTTAAAGGTAAATGAACCTAATAGACACCCTGTATGTATTGGGAATGTTCTTGAGGCTGATAAAATCTGAACTAATTTATCAAGATCATTTTTGTTTACACAGGTTGATAGGGATATCCTAAAACTCCTCTTAACTGTCACATTTTATCAGACCCAATGCTTACTTAAAGAAATCTATGAGATTATTGTGAAATTAAGTCATAATAAATTCACTAAATGAAGTGGGACAAAACATCAAATAACCAGAATATTTTCACGTTTGCATTGGAATATGTTCTAGTACTTTTGATTTTTAAAAAAGGATTTTTTTAAAATAATCACAATCTATCTCTATATTGTGTATCTTTCCTATTCTTTCTCTTCCTCATCAAAACCTCTCAAAACTCCCTCACTCCCAATTTTCTTAAAATAAATTTTGTGAAGAAATAGTTTTCCTATTGGTAAAAATCTTGATTGCTTTTTAAACATTAATTTTATTTATATTTTTATCCTGCATACAAACATGGAAAAGAGAAGCAAATGGAAAACCATAAAATATTCACCTGTTATAATGTTATGCTTTCTAGCTTCATTTTCTGAGCGATGCTCAGTAATTCTCTTATTCAACTAGATTGCACTTCTCATAGTGCTATTGCTAAAATCCAAGTTCTCTTCAAACTCAAAATCTTATCTACTGCTGCTGTTCTCAGAAATAAAAACTCTATTCCCTAAAGATCGAAGTCAATTTTACCCTTCTCCTCCTAAAATTTGCCTAACATATGTGTGTATACATATATTTATATCTATATATACATATAGATATATATGTGTATAAATATACATATATTTATATCTATCTATCTATATCTATCTATCTATCTATCTATCTATCTATCTATCTATCTATCTATTTATCTATCTATCTATCCCCCTCTTTCTCTCTTTCCATGTCTGGTCCACCCAACCTGTCTCTAAAGTGCCTCTTCCATGAAGATACTCGAGTGTGGAAGATTAAGTCTATCTTTGAGGACTATAGGCAGCAAGAAAGAGATGTGAAATAAGGCTGAAAAACCCAGAAACACTCTGAAGTGAATAAAACCAGTTGGAAGCTTGACTTTTTTTTATAGTAATGGGAGGGAGATCTTGGCTTCTTTGCCTTGTTTATGGTGGGAAGTTTTAAGAACCATGAGACCTGAATCTTGCTACTAGAGCTATATCTTTCTTCTTTATTGGCCCTGTCTCTTGACTGGTTTGATTAGGTCTCTATGGAGACTATTCTTTGCATCATTTCTATCACCTAATTATCCTATTTTATAGTAAAATCTTTGTTTCTCTCTTTAATGTAATACTCTTTCTTTACAGCATGTAAGCATACGTGGCTACTTCTGTAGCTTGCAAACCTCGATTTGACACTGATGTTCCTTTCTTATACTGATTTATTTTTTTCCTTAGTTAACAGTGATATATACCAATAACTCTATTGGCCAACTCGGTTTTGTACTCATAAATGCACAAATGAATGCACTTTTGAAACTTTCACTGGTGAAACTCTCATTTCTCAAAAAAAAAAAAAAAACACAAACCCTGGATCAGCTTGATTTTCAATTTTCTGTAGCATGTGAAAATTTTAATCACCTATTTTGAACTTAAATGAAATTCTTCCCCATCTAATATTAAACCTTAAAATTTGCCAAGAACTTATGAAGTTTTATTATTTTTACTCCTTCGCATTGCAAACATTTTTCTTTAGCTTCAAAGTTAACCTCTGGGTGAGTACTCTAATATGTTTATGATACTGTATTCATTATTTTCAAGGCAAAGTATATTTTGAGGCAGCATTAATTACTCTAAAATCCAGCTTCACATTGACTAAAATCAATGTCATAAGCTTCTAAGCTCTCTTAGGTATTATAAAAAGCACAATGTATATTTCCATTAGCATTCTTTAAGTATTTGGAGACAGCTATTGATACATCCTTCCTGTTGCCAGCACTCCACCTATTCTTTAGGCAAAAATGACTATAGTTTTCTCAATGATTATTCACTTGACATTTTCCAGCCATTCACTATCATAATAGCCCTCTTCTTAACTTTTAATATCCTTCTTATAATGTGGTGCCTAAAATTAAATTCAGTACTTTCAGTTATATTAACAAAACAGTGCTGAACTCTGCTTCCTCTTTTTCTCCAGCCCACATGGTGGTGGCAGGAACCTGCTGTTGCTAATTCCTGGGTTGTGTCCACATTTTCTGTTGTCTTTTCAGCTCTCCCACACCTGTTACTCCATTTTAAATTTTCACATGGAACTAAATAATATAAACTGTGATTTCCTGACTGATCTTCACTGATATAAATGTAAAATTGTACAAATTTAGTAGGTCTTAAAGTAAAGATCAACAACGACAGCAGAACTCTGAAAACAGCAAAGGGAAGAAAGGACAAAAGACATATTATGAATGAAAAGTTAATAAATCTCATGTTTGGAGGTAAGATAAAAGAAAAATGGAGTAAAAAATGATGTCAGTATTTTAGACCATGGAATCAAAAGAAAAAAATATTCACAGAGCTAATGAAGACAAGCAATAGAAACTAATAAATCAATTTTTGAAAAATAGTGGTGAGTTTGCTTTTAGATCTAATGAGAATGAGATGATGGTCAAAAGCTCAAGTAAAAATTATGAGTAGATAGTTGCCAACTGTGTCAGAATTGGAGAGAATTGAGATTCATCTACATAAAACTAATGTATAGTTTAAGATATGTAGGATGACATAAAAAGCAGTTAGAATCAATCTTGGAAAAAGTCAGTGGTATGCAGGGGGGAAGGAAAAAGAAAAGCCAGTGCAAAATGATATACTAATACATGAATAAATCTTTACAGTTTACAAAACACTATTAGATGCAGATGCTTATTTTGCTTTCACAGAAACCCTGTTAAGTTGGCAGGACAGATGGCAATAGTTCTTATTTGTAGGCAAAGAAAGCAGGAGAATGAGAGACAACAGTAAAAAATGGAAACAAATAGGAAGTGGAAACAGGATAAAATCATGGAGCATGAGGGTAAAAAAATTGGTTTAAAATTAATAACACTAATTCTAGTCACTGTATTGGAAATTGATTGAGATGTTGAAGTGCCAACATTAATTTTGAAGTATGGGATTTAATTCTATTAATAATAATTTATATCAAAAAGCACATTAAGAGATAAGCAGGGGATGGTTAGAATAATAAGTGACCTGGAAAAATGACACATTAGTAATGACTTGTTTCAGAATGTGGGGTGAGGAAGGGGAGAAATACTTCCAAGTTACATTATGGGGGAAATTAAAAGCTAAAATGCATATATTGGTGTGTAACTAATGTCTTGCATAGCAATTTATAACTATAATAGTATTTTCCTAAACATTTCTTCAAGCCATAGAGCTTGATGCTGTCCAATGGGAACTGGAACCATCAAGGAGACAAAGATACATTTGAAGTTACTGACTGAAGCAGAGGAAAACAAGGAAAATACTCTAGTTTATATCTTAATCTCAACTCTCAGGCTCCCACCAGGATTGCCATTGGACAAGCTTTGCTGGAAGCCAATAGTTATGGAAAGTTGAGAAATATATAGGGTGCAGAAGTTTAGCCCCTGAAACATTTAGCAGAGCAAATAAAAGGAAGGGAATGTGTCTGCAAACAAACAACAGATGCTCCTATGGTATCTCATTTAATACTACTGGAATTTCATGAGGAAAGTACTATTTCCATTTTATTGGAAATGAAGGCTTTAAACAAGCTTATTTTTTTCTCTCACTACATGTTCTGGAATGTTACATACATTAAATTAAAATTCAATATTATTTCAAATTTGTTAACTAGACTTACCGAACTATTTCAATTTTTGTTGTTTTCTTTTTAAAACATGTTGGAAACATCATTTAGACTCCAAATACCTCACTGTGCTTTTCTAATAAGAATCAGTGATTAAATAAATGAAAGCAAACATAAATTTTGTATAATATAGTATTGGTATCCAAATTGTGATTGTAATTATTTACATTATATGCATTCAAAATTAATTGATTTAATTTAGTAATTAATCCTGCATTCACAGGAAAAAAAATATAGGTAAGAGAAAATGATATTGAATTCTCATATATTTAGTGAGTAGCATGTTGTCTGCATTGCCTCTGATTTATGAGTTCAAATTTTTAAGTTTCATCATTCATTGAGATGAATTGTGTAAAGTATGTGGAATAATTTATACTTCCGCTAATGATGGTTTAAATATGTATATTTGTTTCTTTTTCCTGGACTTCATTATGTATTTGATGGTAAGCTTAATTGTGTATCATAGGTGTCTAAGGCTCTGTTGATTATTTTCCTTATTCCCATCTGTTCTTTGGCTTGGATTAGCTCTATGGTTCTATCTTCACATTCCTAATTTATTCTTCTGTCAGCCCTTTAGTGAGGCATACCTGGGTGGTGCAGTCGGTTAAGCATCTGCCTTCAACTCAGGTTATGATCTCAGGAGTCTGGGATCGAGCCTCACATCTGGCTCCCTGCTCAGTGAGGAGTCTGCTTCTCCCTCTTCCCCTTACCCTGCTCAGGTCCCTCTCTCACTCTCTCAAATAAATAAATAAAATCTTAAAAAAAAAATTATTCTACTGAAGTTTTTAACTTTGACTATTTTACTTTTTAACTCCACAGTTTTCATGTTGTTCTTTTGTTTATGTTGATATAGCTGAGGAGTCACTACTGACATATTTACCTTTATTATATATTATAAATATAAATTCTTTGAATACTTTCTCTGCTTAAACCCTCATCAGTGACACTTCTAGGACTGCTTTTTTCCCAAGTGCATACATTCCAATTTCTGGTTTCTTTTTATATATCATCATTATTATTTGAAAATTGGACATTACAGGAAATCTATAGTTTCAGTCTAGATTTTAATCACTTCTCCTTTTGTTTGTTTCTTTATTCAGGATAATTTAAAAGAGTGTGTCCCAAAATGAATGGCCAGCAGTCTCTGCTCAGTTCTTATTATTTTAATTTCTCCCTCTATTTTTAAAAAAAATTTGTTTTGGGGGCGCCTGGGTGGCTCAGTTGGTTAAGCGACTGCCTTCTGCTCAGGTCATGATCCCACATCAGGCTCCCTGCTCGGCGGGAGGCCTGCTTCTCCCTCTCTCACTCCCCTTGCTTGTGTTCCCTCTCTGGCTGTGTTTCTCTCTGTCAAATAAATAAAATCTTTAAAAAAAAAAAGAATTCATTTAAAAAAAAATTGTTTTTAAACTGGGCTTCCTAGGAGTTACTTTTGGGCCAACATAGTTTAGTTGTCAGCTAATAACTGGTAAACAGTAGTACTTCAAATCATTGAGCCAACAGGCACCACTCTTTGCTTATGAATATGTGTATGGTTTGGAAAAACATTCCAACTTCAATATTTGTATAATTCTTCTATGACCTTTAATTTCCATATGCTCAAGGTCTCATAATTATTCAGAGACAAAGAGACCATTAAGGCTTCCTCCAGTGTTTCCTGAATTTGGATGGATCCATGTAGAAATGCACAACATTCCAGATCACCATAGTTATAAAAAAGCTAATGCAGACCACCTAGGCTATGTGAAAGCTTATCAAGATGAATTCTCCAGACCTTCTGTGAAAAGTATGCCTGGTCTCTTGGTCTGTTGCTTGCTCCAGCCTGTAATATGGCATTAAAGGTGTGATGTTGGCTATCCCAGATTGTTTGCAATTGTTCTTGGATTGTGTCTCTGTCATTTTCAACAGTGTGCTCTGGCATGTTTTTTTTTGACATCCTATACCTAATTACATCAGGCTCTTCAGCAGCAAAGGTGTGGGTCCACATGGCCTGTCTTGCACTCCACGTAGTGAATTTATATTAGGGAACATAGTAGATCTTCCTCAGGCTGAAAGACCACGGATTCTCATTAGGACTTCTTGAATAAATATTTCTCAATGTGTTGCATGTCTTTGGTCAGTTTCCAGAATCCTAAAGTACTAGTTTCTGACAATTACGACCATTTTATCTTTCCTTTTCAAGAAGAGCTTTTAGCCATTCCACAAGTTTTCCCTACTCATGTGTTTAAAATGTGCCTTCCATCTCTAAGTCCCTAGCGCATAGTATTTTGGACACAGGAATTATTCTGCTGTTTGAATTAAATGGAAGTGTTTAACTGGATTCACAACAGGGCATTTGTCATTTGTATTTAATGTCTAAAATGCATTCCTCCTTGTGTATCTCTCTTCTTCCTAATCATTTTTTAAAACTACTATTACAGAATACACTATTAATTTTTCCCTACCTACTCTCATTATTTCTTTCTATCACCTTAGCTGGCTCATTCTTTCAAGTCTACCTTTTACATGTGGGATTTCCTAAAGACTTGGTATGTGGCCCTCTTTTTTTCTCACTTCCTACTCCTCTGGGAATCTTCATTCACAAGCCAGAATTCAGTCAGCTCCCACTAACTGCAGATGATGTCAAGGCCTGGTTTCTAAGCTCCATGCTTTCAGTTCTTTGAGTCTAATTATACCACCTTTCTGCCGCCACAAATATATCTCACAGTCAATATATCTAAGTCTGTACTCATATTCTTCCTACTAAAATCAGTTCTCTTCAGGTGTTTCTTCTCTCATGAAGTGACATCTCGATCTATCCATTTGGACCACTGCATGGAACTTGGGCTATTTTGCAGTTGTACTTATCTGTGATTCCACATTCTAGTCATCCCAACAACTTTCACTGATATTTTAAATTCTACCCCCAGATTTTAGATGTATTACACAAACTGACTCATGAAAAATGTATGAGTTTTTCTCCAAAATTGTGTATTTGTGAGCTCCTTCTTGAAAAAAAGCAGCATTTTGATGTGTTCATAATGAAAAGAAGTGTATGTACCTTATTTTTTACCATCTATTTTCCATATATTTCAGGATAGCATTATGTCCACTTCTCTACCGAAATATATTCTTTTTAAGATTTATTTATTTATTTGACACACACACACAGAGATCACAAGTAGGCAGAGAGGCAGGCAGAGAGAGAGGAGGAAGCAGGCTCCCTGTCGAGCAGAGAGCCCGATGCAGGCCTGGATCCCAGGACCTTGAGATTTTAACCCACTGAGCCACCCAGGCGCCCCAGAAATCTTTTTAAGAGACATGCAGATGTCTGGAAAGGTCCAAAAGAGTTAAATGATAATGGTAAGGGGTGAAAAAATAATATCTGTGCTGAAAAGATAAACTGCTAGAGAAGTAGAAAGGGAGTTTTGCAACAGTTTTCCAATAGACTGAAATCATCTTTGTGTCAAAGTTTATTCTGATAGCTCAAAATCCCATCCAGGATAATAACTGTAACAATCCTGACAAAAGCTGTAGAAGACATCATCATTGCAATTACACAGATGAAACAAAAAATGAAGTTCAAGGGGCATGGCTTACACGAAGTCATAGACCTATTGTGAAAGTGAATTTTCTAATTCTAAATGTTGGCTTTTTTTTTTTTTTACTCTAATAGCAATCATATAGATAGTTGTTACATTAATTTAAATGGTCAGTGTAGAAAGCTGGCAGAACTTTCAAATTATAAACAAAATGAATAGAATTCAAAGGACATTTATTCATTAATTTAAAAATAGTAAATTAATTCAGTTCAACAGAGTTTTAATGAGCCTATGTTTTAGATGTAAGTCTGTCTCAGGAACTAAGTTGCATACAGTTAAGTGTTTTTGATACAACTCTTGATCTTTAAGACAAGGGCAAATCCTTAAGTATATCATGCTTAACGATTTTAACAAAGATTTTCTACCCCTTCAGAAACATGGACTTTTGGTATGTCAATGTAATTTCAGAAAAGAAATAGTCATGTTAAAATTTAGCAAACTTTTAAGAAAATTCATCTTTTAGCATTTTTCTCCAACTATACTCAAAAAAGACAAAAACATGAAATGATTTTATGTTAAAGCAAAGGGGACATTCCAGTTATATATAAAGGGAAAATATGGCTTATAAATGTTTATCATTCTAAAGTATATTACTCAATGTTTTTTAAGAAAAAAATTCCCAAGAGAGTAAATATTTATTCTGACCCCGATTCATAGAGATAAAATCTAAATTAAATTAGAATGGTTATCATTAGGCCTAAAATATGATGCCACTTTTTTTCTTTCCTTTAATCTTTTTTTATCTTCATTTGACATTATATTGTCACCCAAAGAAGTGGGTGTTTGTTTATTTTTTATTCTTGCACTGCTGCCCTTAAAGATCCTTCTGTAATCTGTAGTTCCAAGTAGGATATGTGTTTGGTGGAAGATCAACACATTTTGGGACTGAAAAATGAAAAAAAAGAACTCTTGTTTTTGTGCCATTTCAAGTAATTTATTTTACTCAGCAGGTTCCTCTTATCGGCCTGGGAGTTTACTTTGCCCAGTGAGCCAAGATAGTTTGGCTGCAGAAGGTCCTTAAAAGTGCCAGGCTTGCACTGATCCAAAAACAACAACTATCAAATCACAGCCTCTCAGTCTCTGGTAATGGCTGCAAGCACTCATAACACCTGAGAATTTTACATTTGGTTGATTAACAAATAGGAGATAGAAGAAAAGGGAATAATATGCTATTTAAGCACAAGGATGGAAAACAATAAGTTAAATAATAACTATGAATTTTATCAAAATTAAATGGAATAAATTGGAATAAATGGAATAAATAAATTGCTACTTAGTAATACAGTTATTACAACTTATCTTTTCATATCAAATGCTATATGGAAAATCTAACTTTTACAAATGAGAAAATAAGTCCTTCTGTGTACTTTGCTGAATAATGTATATTAGGTGATCATCAAATTGCTATAATATGAATAAACAAAAATAAATACATGTTTTGCATGACAAAATTAGGAGAACTTAATTCTTAAATATGAAAGTAGTTTTCTTTTCAATTCAACATTCATTTCAAGGTAGAATCAGAGAAAACAATTTTATCATTTAAAGAGACTTTAGATCTATACAACTACTGTAAAACTAATTCACCACATAGTTTTACTTTGTATTTCATAATGTTTGAAAATAGTTTAAACTTATTTTATATTGTTATTTGGTAGCTAGGTCGGTTTTTATTTTACCATTTTTTTACTTAAGTTAATAAAATTCATCCTTCCTCAAGACTGATCATGTGTAACTTTAGCCTGTAGTGATTAAAAAATATTGTTTTTGTTTTAATTATCATGGCTTCAATCTCAATGCAAAGAATTTGCTAATCTATATCTCTAATTGACCTCTTCTCGATTCCTAGTTTCCTATCTATAAGTACTTACTGGGCATGCTTGTTTGGCTACTTCATCATTACTGTTAACCCAGCAAGCATAAAACAGAACTCATAATCTTTCATTTATTATAATTATTATTATTATTATGTTCAGTTAGCCAACATATAGTACATCATTAGTTTTTGATGTAGTGTTCAATGACTCATTAGTTAACACCCAGTGCTCATCACATATGCCCTCCTTCATACCATAAATATTTCTTTTTTCTTTTTTTTTTTAAAGATTTTATTTATTTGACAGAGAGAAACACATCCAGAGAGGGAACACAAGCAGAGGGAGTAAGAGAGGGAGAAGCAGGCTTCCTGCCGAGCAGGGAGTCTGATGTGGGGCTTGATCCCATGTCTCGGGATCATGACCTGAGTCGAAGGCAGTTGCTTAACCAACTGAGCCACCCAGGCACCCCCATAAATATTTCTTAATAGAGACTTCTTTGTTTGTCTTCTTTGTTATGGGGAAAGCCAATAACCCTGTCTTGAAAAAATAAAACATGAAAAAAATAAAATAAAATAAAACATGAGACTGAAAGTTTCCTGTGGGTGGAACTGACTGGTAAGGTGTTGAGTCATGTGTATTCATTTATACAATGCCTTGAGCACCATATAGAATCAGAGATCAGACCATTAGGAATGTCAAAACAAAACAAAACAAAAAGTGGTTTGAAGGATTAACCACTCAAGTGTAAGTGAGATACTGAAAGTGAAAAGAGATGTTTTAAATAGGTAGAGAATAAAGACAACATACAGATAATCAATCCATCATAATTAAAGAAAAGTCTTCACTTAATTCATTTCAAAATAATGCTTTCTTCTTTCTTATGGGTTTGTTTGGTGAATAAAAATGTGCCAAATTTTCTTAAGATTTTATAAAAGCTAGTAAAAACAAATACCAATCACTGCATTTGTTAATGGTCTCTCTGCCTTTTGAAAAATAGCTTAAGTTCCAAGAAGGTAGAAGTGGAAAGAATTCAAATTTCCAATGATCAAGGAACATCTCTCATCTAATGACAGAAATCACACTAGTGAATTTAGTGTGTGAATTTCTCATAAATCATAAAGGGTTACTAGGCCTTGAATGTAATCCTTCCACAAAAAGAACTTCAATGAAAAATCAATTTTCCAGATAAAACTCATCCCTCATCTATAGATTTGTTGTAAGACAGATATAGACCACTCAAAGCTAAAAGAAAGGAACCAGCAGTTGCTTTGCTTCAAACCAAGTGGTAAATGTCAAAAATTATCAAGATAAACAAGGTCTTAGGTGATGGATAGGTCACATTCAGTCATGAAGATATATCTTTTTTTAGAAATTTAAATTCTCGTTAGTTGACATACAGTTTGATATTAGTTTCAGGGGTAGAGTTCAGTCATTCATCATTTATAAATAACATCCACAGCTCTTCCTAAGAAGTTCCCTCCTTAATATGCACTCCAAATTTACCCCATCCCTAAGCACTTCCCTCCGTCAATCCTCAGTTTGTTCTCTATAGTTAAGTCTCTCCTGATTTGTTTTCCCCCAGTTTTTCCCCTTCGAATGCTCATCCATTTCTTTCTTAAATTCCACACAGGAGTGAAATCATATAGTATTTGTCTTTCTCTGACTTACTTTGCTTAGCATAATACATTCTAGCTCCACCCATGTCACTGTAAATGGTTATTTCATTCTTTTTTATGACCTAGTAGTATTCCATTATATATAAAAAATATATATATATATATATATATGTGTGTGTGATAAAGATATATCACATCTTTATATGTGTGTGTGTGTGTGTGTGTGTGTGTGTGTGTGTGTGATAGAGATATATCACATCTTTATCCATTCATTAGTTGATGGGTTGGCTATTTTTGATAATTCTACTATAAACATCAGGGTGCATGTACCCCTTTGAATGTATATTTTTGTATCCTTTGGGTAAATACCTAGCAGTGCAATCGCTGGATCATAAAAGAGTTCTATTTTAGCTTTTTTGAGGAATTACCATACTAATCTCTAGGGTAGCTGCCCCAGTTTGCATTCCAGTGTCAGAATGCAGTGTCAGAATGTTCCCCCTTCTCTACATCCTCACCAACAGCTGTTGTTTCCTGTGTTGCTAACTTTAGCCCTTGTGACAGGTGTGAAATGGTATCTCATCATGGTTCTGATTTGCATCTTCCTGATGATAAGTGATGTTTTGCACCTTTTCATGTGTCTTTTAGCCATCTGGACATCTTGTTTGGAAAAACATCTGTTCATGTCTTCTGCCCTTTTCTTAACTGGATTATTTATTTTTTAAGATTTTATTTATTCATTTGACAGACAGAGAGTGAGAGAGGGAACACAAGCAAGGGGAGTGGGAGAGTGGTGAGTTTAATAAGTGCTTTATAGATTCTGGATACTAATCTTTTATCAGATATGTCATTTGCAAATATCTTCTCACATTCTGTAGGCTGCCTTTTAGTTTTGTTGATTGTTTTCTTCACTGTGCAAAATGCTTTTCTCTTGATGAGATCCCAATATTTCATTTTTGCTTTTGTTTCACTTGACCCTGGCAATGTATTTAGGAAGAAATTGCTACAGCTGAGGTCAAGGAGGTTGCTGCCTGTGTTCTCCTGTACAGGTTTGATGGTTTCCTGTCTCATAATTAGGTTGTCCATCAATTTTGAATTTATTTTTGTATATAGTATAAGAAAATAATCCAGTTTCATTCTTCTGCATGTTGATGTCCAGTTTTTCCAACACTGTTTGTTGAAGAGACTGTCTTTTTTCCATTGGATACTCTTTCCTGCTCTGTTGAAGGTTACTTGCCCATATAGTTGTGGGTTCATTTCCAGGTTTTCTATTTTGTTTCATTGATTTATGTGTCTGTTTTTGTGCAACTACCATACTGTCTTGATGACTACAGCTTTGTAATGTAGCTTGAAGTCTAAAATTATGTAGATATGAAAATATATTCATTTCTATTTTTATATCTCTATCACCTATCTATGTCTACCAATATGATTATCTGTGAAAAAAGAATATATAAGAAATAGAGGGGAGTCTGCATGGCTCAATGGTTAAGCCTCTGCCTACAGCTCAGGTCATGATCCCAGAGTCCCGGGATCAAGCCCCACATCGGGCTGCCTGCTCAGCGGGAAGCCTGCTTCTCCCTCTCTCACCCCCACTGCTTGTGTTCCCTTTATGGTTGTGCTTCTCTCTGTCAAATAAATAAAATCTTTAAAAAATACCTATGTTAACAAAAAAGAAATAGAAAACAAAAATATTTGTATAATTCCAGTAATTGAAAGACCCGTGAATTCTTCTGCTGTTTCCTCTACAACCTAATGGTATCAGGGTTAAAAGCCTTAGTTTCTTGGATCTTTAGATCTGGAAGACTTTTTGTTTTTGTTTTTGTTTTAATCTTGCTTCTTTTATCTAAAAATAAGAGACAATTAAAAGAATCATGAAGATTCACATATTCTGTTTTTTGTATTACCTGTCTGCTAGTTCGATACTGAACCAAAGTACATCCATATAAGTAAAGGTCTGTGTTTGGCCAGGATCAACTTGACAATTATGAGTTTATCAATTAATTATTCTGTTTTGGATATGGAAGCTGGAAATACTTCTATTTTTACATGTTTATTGGCTTAAATAATAGGATATTATTCCAAGGATATGTCTATATTTGTTTCTTGATTTAAATGTGATCTGGTTGAATTGCTAGATCATTCCTATGGCCAGATTTAAGTTTTATGAAAGCATATTTAAAAGTATTAAGATGTAGAAACATAAAAATAGTTGACATATAGCTACCTCTGATCATTCTGTCTATACTCTGTGTTTTATTGACTGCCCTAGGCAAATAAAACAGTTAAATTCAACTTAATGATTCAATAAGTATTATGGTGTTCCAATGTATAAGCACTATCCAAGGTGCTGGAGTATACAAAAAAGTAAGGATTCTTTCATTCCTCAAAGACATAAATAATTGAAGAATTTATTAAAGATGTTATGACAGAAGTAAGGAATACATGAAGGCATATAGAAGTACTGTCCAAATAATTTGATAGTAATTTTAATTTTAATATGATATTTAGAGTTAGGGAATCTTTTTGTTTTTCCCCAGGATTAAAACACTTTCATAGACCAGAATCTTCTCCTGGGATTTGAGCAACACCTTATTTTACAACCAGAGCAAATTAAACCAAGAGTTTATATTGACAAGTAAGAAATCTATAAATTTAAGAAATTAGTGTCACATCTAGGGTTTTTCATTACTTGAACTCACAAAACTTTGGTTGTACACTTGGGTTCATATTTCACACTTGCAGAATTCAATCAGATACTGGAATGAAGCCTTCAGGTACCAAAGTGAAGCTTTTTTCTCCTACAGATAATAAATTAGCAATATGAACATCAGAGAAAAGATGATAATGAGTCCACTGAAGTTAGGTCAGAAACCACTATAAAATTATATTTTAAAAAATGCCTGAATGTCAGTAAAAATTCACTATTGAATAACTATTATCTCTACAATTGTCTCTTTTTATTTGCCTGAGAATGTGCAATCCTTTTTCTTGAGGCCAGTAACAGGAAATTTTTTCAAAAAAAATTTACATAGTGCCTATATAGAAAATCTCACTAAATATCAACACTAATAAAGATCATTGGTAAATTGCCACTATTTGTTTCAAATGATCAAAATAACTAAACTTTCAGCTGCAAGTTATGAATATATAAGAGAAGTTGTAGTATATTTTTCTCACACACATACTTGAATAAGCGATAATATTTGCTGAAATTTAACATGTTTCCAATTCATTTGCCCATCTCAATTTTAAACAGAAAATTACTGAAATACATGGGCTTTTCTCCTGATTAGTAAAGACTCTCGTGTTTCCCCTTTCCATAAATGTTACTGCATATGATTAGATAGAGGAATCCAATGCTATAAAAGGAATATGTCAGTATTATATGAGAATAAAAATATCATGGACCAAAAAAATAACTGATGTTGCCCTTAGAACTCCACTTCTGAATATCATTTGGGAATCTCTGTAGAAGCAATTTTTATGAATAGACATAATAAAACAAATACAATTTACTTATCTGCTTGAAAAATTAGGGCATGGAGAGAACCATGATTCCATATCCAAAAACTATTTTTGCAGTTTACTGATATTTATGTATATGTATTTCAGGAAACTTTGTTCCAATTGACCTAAATTCAGTTTCTTGTTTGTTTTTAGTGCTCAGTTCTTTTTAAGCTTTAAATTAATTTTATCATATATATTCTAATGTGCAAAAAAAGTGAAGAAAAAACCTACTTTAGCCTTTAGCATCACTCCCTGCGAACAATAATTACTCAATATTGCAGCATAGATTTTTAATCATAAGATTTATACTCTGCATAAACAACTGGTCAATGATTTCACTGTATTTTTTAGTTCACCACACTTGTATAACACATTTGCTGTTTTCAACAACTTCACTTCAGACAGTTAAAAAGGACTCCCTACACTACTACTCAAATCAAGTACTTGTTCAAATGTCCATGGGATTCAATATGAATCAGTTCTACTTGAGTGAAAAACTGTTTGACAAGCCAGCAAATTTCAGAAAGTACTAGTTTCTGTTCTGTCCACTGATACAAGTCATTCTTACGACTGTTGTCACATTTTTGTGACAGTGGATCCAATTAAAACTGTTGAGAAAATATTTCATGTTTCTGCATGGTTAGGGCTTTAAAAATAAATAAATAAATAAATAAATAAATAAATAAATAAATAAATAAATAGTGTTCTGATATGTCATATGTATATTTCTGGATATATATTCTGATATACACATACCAGATTTGAATAAACATCTCTCAATTTTTCATCTATAGAGGAGAATTGATCAGAGGCATCTAAGTGGCTCAGTCATTAAGTGTCTGCCTTACACTCAGGTCATTATCCCTGGGTCCTGGGACTGAGCTCCTCATTGGATTCCCTGCTCAGTGGAGGCCTGCTGCTCCCTCTCCCAATTCCCCTGCTTGTATTCCCTCTCTTACTGTCATTCTTTCTGTCAAATAAATAAATAAAATCTTGAAAAAAAGGTAGAACTGATCAAAATATTTTGTGTAACTATACCTCCCATTTTCACTTATAATCTAAGGAGACTTCAATAAGTATTTCAAGATAGAAACAATTAACAATCCAAGGAAGGATTATATTCTTAATATCATATATTCCCATTATTAGACTTTTTATAAAAGTTAATGGAAATTTCAGTAGATGCTTTATCTATGTATTTGTATAAGATTTTATTGAAGAAACCCAAGAAAAAATAGTTATGTATGTATTTATTTTTATATTAACATACAATGTATGATTGATTCAGGGGTATAAGTCTGTGATTCATCAGTCTTACACAATTCACAGCACTCACCATAACACAAACCCTCCCCAATGTTCATCATCCAGCCACCCCATCCCTCCCACACTCCTCCACTCCAGCAACCCTCAGTTTGTTTCCGGAGTTTAAAAGTCTCTATGGTTTGTATCTCTCTCTGGTTTTGTCTTGTAGCACTTTAAAAAAAAGAAATTTTAGTCAAGAATTTGTCAGAAAATAGAAAATCTCTGGCGTTATTCTTAATAAACAATTTGGAAGATCACCTTTAGCCATCTGATACATTATAAGCTAAGAAACTAAAAAACAAACAGTAACCCCCTCATCAAAATGAATGCTCATCAGCTTAAATCTCCATTTCTCTGATCCCTTATTGGCTGACTAACAAAATTGTTATAAATTCAATGGATGATTAGTGATATCATTAGCCGAAATCTGCCTGTGTCCTCAGTAAGTTACTGAGGATCAGCATACCTGGTTGAAATGTTTTTTGATCAGAAAATACTAATTTCTGCATAAAAAGAAAACAAAACCATATTAGAGGATTAGACTTTCTCTACCATATTAGAGAAAACAAAATAAAAATAAAACAAATAATTACAACAAAAATATTTTAATATGTGTTTTTAACATGTCAGGAACTTTCTAAAAGATATATTCAATGTCCTTCGCATTTAACAAATAGAGAAATAGAAATACAACCAATTTTGTCCAAGGTTACATAGTTCATAAATGACAGAGCTGGTATTTGAAGCCAGGCAAATGTGTATTTGTAAACAATATGCTTAAGTGTCATCAGATATCAAAGGATGAGGCATAAGTGGTTAGGGACATGGATATGGGCTACAAGAACCAGAGGAAAAAAATATAAAACTGAAACCCATGTATTATAGTTACTTCTGTTATAGCTTTTAGAGCAAATTTCTCCTTCTGCCTTATAAATCTCCAGAATTACTACTTTGGCTTTTATTATATATTTTATTTGCCCCTTAAAACCTCAAGATCCACTAACCTCTCAGCTTCATGCCAATTATCTTCAGTTCCCTTAGTTCTCAGGAAAAAAAAATTAAGAATAAATGTATAACCTATAAAATATGTGGATTATATTAATACATCTCTTTGGTAAACAATAGCTTATTAATATACCTTGATTGTTAAATACATTGAAAAACTGGTTTAAAGGCTAAAAATTAAATATTGTAAGTGACAATGAACTGAGCTATGAGAAACAGTGGTTTCAGATCTTGTCTCATGAAAGATTCTTATTAAACAAGTACACAGCTGAAGTTTGCAACTGATGCTGAATTTGAGACTTCATCACTACATAAGTAGAAGAATAAACCATTAGACCTCCTAGGGCTCACAAATATGGATAGAGTTACAGAATATATAAATCTGTAATATTTATTGTTAGAGATTTCTATTCTGTAGAATAGAATTTGTATAAGCAAATCTGAGAATAAAGAATTTTTTTTCCTAGCAGAGCTTAAAAATCTCCTCTATGAATATATCTATGAATATATTCATATATCTATGAATATGTATTTTAAAACAAATTTTCACTCTGTTTCTGTGCAGTTTGCTTTAGTTTTGAAGAAAAGTAAATGATTAGTCTTAATTCTCAACTATTTATAAACTAGTTGATAGATCCTTTCCCGCCTGTCAACCTATTGTACATTCTGACTTGAAAGAAACAGCAAGATAAAGACTTAGTTATCAATACCATGTCCTCATCCAGTGGTGAGAAATGGGTGTGGGGAAATGACATGTAGCAATTACAACTGATTAGGAATCAGGAGTCCAAGATAAAAGTTCTAGCTGTACCACTAATTTTTTTTTTTTTTTTTTTTTTTGTCTTAGAAATAAATTTGACCTTGTTGAACCTCAGTATTTTAGAATTCAGGACAGCATAATACTCAGTCATTTCCAACTCCAAATACATCAGTTTTACAAGTAAGAATCTACTAAAAATACCTGGAAAAATATATCTTATGTGAATTCTAGGCATTAATATTATGTGAGGGACTCTCTTAGGAGAGAGAGTAATAGAAATGGTATAGATATTATGGTTTTCTGAGCCCAAGGCAACTTTTTGTAAGCAAGGGATATAGGACTTGAAAAGGTGTTAAACTCAGTGTGATTTATGTTTTTGCTTACAATTTTCTGGGTTTTTTTGACTCTCCATTATTTTTATAACCGATAGAAATGCGATAATTAGTATTAACCCAAATGTTCTTCAATTTAATAAAGTGCAAAATATTCGCATAAGCAACCCTTGATGCTATAATTAAGGATATAATTCTTTTGGTGACTCTTTGGCAATACTACCAATAATGTTAAATGTATATCTAATAAGCACAACTTTTGAGGGAATAAACAGAAAGCACATAACCTCTTAAATGTCATATAGGAATTCTTGCTGACCAATAAATTTTAACCATTATTCCACTGAAATGTGCCACAATTCTAGAAACTTTTCTTTTACAAAAATGGTAACAGACACCAATATTATCTGCAATGCTATTCTGATAAATTGACTAAATTTAAAAAAAAAGAACAACTGAAACCCCAGAGATAATAGAAAATTGAAACTCTCAAATAGGATGGCATAGTTTGGTTTAGGGAACTAGAATCTGTCAATAGTCAGTGAGTTCAAAAAAAAAAAAATTGCATAATAAAAGATTACCCTGAATAAATAAAATATATATTTTTTCTTCTTCCTCAGGGAGGAAAACAATGAAGTACCATATACTGAACAAGACACAGTGTGTGCCAGGTCTCATTTTAGTAGAGTGAATATCCATACTGGACACCATAGAAATTTAAATATATCAGATCTTATCTGGTATTCACTGAGAACCTGATTATCATGTTTTCTTTATTTTGCCTTCATTGAATATAACCCCTAAAACAGACTGAAGCAACCAAACCAAAGTAGAATATAATGTAATTATTTTCATGCTTAATGAAGACTGACTTGATTTGTTAGAAGAAATTAGAAGCATAAGCTCAAAAAAGAATTTACTAAACAGGAATCATTCAGGAGAAATAGTTTATGGGAGATGATGTGCAAGACTGTGGAATTATATAATTTATCATTAAGAACATATGCCTCAGTTTTCTCCGTGGTTTCCTTCTTTCTTTTTCCTTCCCACCCCCATCAAGCACTAGTATAAATTCCTTTTAACAACCACGACTTCTTCATAGTTTAATGGACTCTACAACTATGATTAGATTTCTGTGTGTCACATAAGAAAGAGTGGCATGCAATCTCATCACTTCTTACCTGTATAAGTATGAGCTTACTACTTTACAAAGCATGGGCAGAAAACTTATCTCTGTTATCTACCAATAGCAAAACTTTACCCGATAATTCCTGGTATGATTGTCAATAGGCCTTTATTATGTTACTTCATAATCCTATTAACATAATCTAAGTAAAACCAATGCAGATTTCCATATGTCTCTCACATTACCAAAACTCTAAGTCATTTTATTTAAAGGTATGTCTTATAAATGAGTTATGTTTTAAAAATATTAAGATCACATCTGTCCATGAGTCTAACATGTATTCATTTTTTAACTCTTTGGAACTGTGCTATCCAAATTGGTAGCTTCTAGTTGTATGATGCTATTTAAATTATACCTTAACAAATTAAAGTTAAATTCAGTTAATATTATTCTTTAACTCATAGCTAACATCATATTCAACTGTGGAATACTGAAAGTTTTTCCTCTAGGATCATGGGCAAGACAAAGAAGTCCACTCTCATCACTTCTTTTCAACAAAATATTGCAAATCCTAGTCAGAGAAATTAGGCAAGAAAAGAAATATAAGGCATTGACATTGCAAAAGAATAAGTAAAATTATCTCTGTTCACAGATAACATAATCTTTTATATAGAATACTTTAAATGATTCCACAAAAAAAACTATTAGATATAATAAATTTAGCAAAGTTGCAGATTACCACATACAAAAATCAGCTGTGTTTCTATACACAAAAAGTGAACTGAAAAAGAAATTAAGAAAAACTAAGAAAAATATTCCATTAACAATAGAACCAAAAGAAGAAAATATTAGAAATAAGCCTAACTAAGGAGGTAAAATACTTGTACACTGAAAACTACAAAACATTTCTGAGATAAATTAAAGAAGATGCAAATAAATGAAAGACATCCATGTTCATGGATTGGAAGACTTGATATTGTTAAGATATCAACACTATTTAATGTGATCTCCAGATTCAATGCAATCTGTATTGAAATCTCAATAGTATTTTTTGTTTTTTTGCAGAAATAGGGAAAAATAATTGTCCTAAAATTCATATGGAAACACAAGGGACCCCAGATGAAAAAGAACAAGTTTGGAGGATTCATTTCTTGATTTCAAAGCACATCACAAAGCTACCATAATCAAAACTCTGGTACTGGCATAAACACAGACATATAGACCAATGAAATAAAATTTACTTATTGTTTTGCAAATTCAAATCCTTGAATATGTTGTCAAATGATCTTCCACAAAGATGGTAAGACAATTCAATGAGGAAAGGACAGTCTCTTCAACAAATTTTGTTGGAAAAATTGGATATCCACATGCCAAAAAATGAAAGTAGATTCTTATTTTACACTGTATATAAAAACAAACTCTAAAGATATTAAAGACCTAAATCTAAGACCCAATGCTATAAAACTCCCAGAACAAAACACAGGGAAAAATTTTATGACATTGGATTTGGTAATGACTTCTAGGATATAACACCAAAAGCACAGGCAACCAAAGCAAAATCAGACAAATATTACTATATTAAATTTTAAACAATTGTTCATCAAAGGACACAATAAACAATGAATAGACAACTTATGGAATGGGAGAAAATATTTCTAAATCACAGATCTAATAATGGATTAATATCCAAAATATATGAAGAACTACAATTCAATAACAAAAAATCAAACAACCTAATCAAAAATGGGAAAGAACTTGGACAGACATTTCTCAAAAGACGAAATACAAATGTCTAACAAAACATATGCAAAGATGCTCAACATCATTAATCATGTGAGAAGTATAAATCAAAATCACAGTGAAATATCATGTCACATCTATAAGTATGATGACTATTTGAAAAAAAGAAGGAGGAGAAGGGGAAGGAGGGGAGGAGGGGGATAAGAAAGGAGGAGGAGGTGAAGAAATAAAATATCAAGTTTTGGTAAGGATGTGGGGAAATTGTTACCCTTGGGCACTGTTAATAGGATTGCAAAATGGTGCAGCCGTTATGGTAAACAGTAAAAACAAAATTAAAAATAACAAAAAATAATGAAAAATAAAAATAGAATCACCACATAATCCAGGAATCCCACTTCTGAGAATGCATCTAGAAAAATTAAAAACAGGATCTTAAAGAGATACTTCCACACTCATGTTCCTGGTAGCACTATTTACAATAGCTAAGAGGTGGAAGCAATCCACATATCCATTGACACATAAATGGATAAACAAAATGTGATATAGAAATACAATAGAACACAATGTAGCATTAGAAAGGAAGAAAAGCCTGTTACATATTACAACATGGATGAACTTTGAGAACATGATGCTCACTGAAACAATCTAAAGAGATAACTCCTGTATGATTCCCTTTATATAAGTTACCTAAAGTGGTCAGATTTATAGATATATAAAGTAGAATGGTGGTTACCAGGGATTGGGTGAGGGGAAAAGGGAGGATTTTGTTTAATAAGTATAGAGAAGAAGATCTGTTTCACCACAATGTAAATACAGTTAACACTACTGAACAAAAACTGGTAAAGATGATAAATGTTAGATGTTTTTTACCATAGTAAAGTAAAAATAAAATCAGTTCCTGTGTTAGCACAGGCAGATTTCCAATGTTCAATAACTACATGAAACTAGTGGGTACTATACCAGACACCAGATTATGGAGCATTTCCATCTTTACAGAAAGTTCTATTGGACAGCCTTGCTCTATAATCTTTTTTTTTTCCCTTGCTCCAATCTATTATTCAACCTTTATTTGTTTTTCTATAAACTAAATCTCATAGACCTTCACTATAGTTATTAGCTATACTTTTCAACATCTTGACTCTGCTGATCATTTTACCATTCACATTAGTATCAAACACTGTATCAATAAATTTCCATCTTTTATTTGCCACCAAGCCTGGTGAACAACACAAGAGAAAAAACAAAATAAAACAAACCAAAACAGAAAAGATCAAAACTGTCATTTGCACTATAATAAATCCATTGTTTCCATTATCAGTTGATCAGACTTCAAAATACCTGCATGATTAGTACCCTCTCATTTAACTCTCCACAGCCCAAACTATTCTAAATCTTTTATCACCCTTCTCAGGCACTTTCATTTCTTTCTGAAGAGGTATTTCTTTCTATGAAATAGAGGTAAATGCAGCCATAATGGCTACTCGTCTGATGTGTCTTGTTGTAGGGGGTTCAAAGGATTTGGGGGCTGAAATTTTTTTAAAAAAAAATATGACTAAAATTTACAGTAGTACACACGAGTTTGGCCTGTGAGACTCTGACATTTGAAGAAGTAAGGAAGTCTCTCACATGAGACTCTCTTGGAGCTATGGAGGCACGGGGGAAAGAAGGATCATCACAGAGAGGAAATTACATATCTAAGTAATGTTGGTTAACAACATGTCAGATTTTATATTACCTATGGCTAGCACACGGTGGGTATAAGTTTGTGTAATAAGCAAGCTGGCAGATGGTAGATGGCTAAAAATCTTATTTGGGTTATATTAAAACAATTTGATGTATAAAAATTTTGATTTAGTACCAGCAGGCTTTTGAGCCTTCTGTGAAGAAATGACCAAACTAGGGGACAATGTACAGAGGCCATTTTTAGCTCATTTATGTAATTATTTACTTAATATATCTACAATCTACTCACTTCTCTCTTCTTTCAAGTTTCATAGATAAGGATCTTTCCTCTTTTCCAAATATAATATATATTCTTATGTACTGGATTCTATCCCTTGCTCACTCCTCAGGAAATAAGTTTTTTTCAGTAGGGGTCTTCCTCCATCTGGAACATCATTTGTTAAGTATCCAAGGAACAAAACCTGTTGCTCTTGAGAAATTAATATTTCTGTAGAACACAGGATAACTCAGTATTTACCTTGAGATTTTATTGACTAGTTTGAATTAACAAGGGGGAAAAACATCAAGTATATTAGGAGTATTTTCCTGCTTCCCACCCTAAAACACAAGATTGTCATAACAGGCCTTAAGGTCACTTATGTTTTTATCTTAATGGAATAAAGGGGTCTGAGAAGAACATTTTTTTTCTAATAATTTATTTTATTTTATTTTTTCAGTGTTCCAAGATTCATTGTTTATACACCACACCCAGTGCTCCATGCAATACATGCCCTCCTTAATACCCACCACCAGGCTCACCCATCCCCCCACCCCCTCCCTTCCAAAACCCTAAGTTTGTTTCTCAGAGTCCGTAGTCTTCATGCTTCATCTCCCTCTCTGACTTACCCCAGTTCACGTTTTCTTTCCTTCTCTTAATGTCCTCCATGTTACCCCTATGCTCCACAAGTAAGTGAAACCATGTGATAATTGACTTTCTCTGCTTAGCTTATTTCACTCATCATAAT
>PITA01021695.1:12135-32198 GCA_004023965.1 Spilogale gracilis | reverse complement strand
TCTGTTCCATTGGTCTATTTCTCTGTTTTTGTGCCAGTACCATGCTGTCTTGGTAATCACAGCTTTGTAATAAAGCCTGAAGTCAGGTAATGAGATGCCCCCAGCTTTGCTTTTCTTCAGCAATTCCTTAGCGATTCGGGGTCTTTTTTGGTTCCATATAAATTTTAGGATTGTTTGTTCTAACGTTTTGAAGAATGTTGGTGGAATTTTGATCGGAATGGCATTGAAAGTGTAGATTGCTCTGGGCAAACTAAGGAGCTCATGACCACAAAACAAGCCCTCAAGAACTATCAAAGGGGACTCTGAGTGGGAAGAAGAGACCAAAACAGAGAATATGAAGGTTGGAAACAGAAAAACAGTAAAAATGAATATTTCTGTAAAAAATGAGTCAAGGAACACACACACACACACACACACACACATACACACACACACAATATGTAAAATATAATAATAAACACCTAAAATGTGGAGAAAAGAATGGGTTCAAACTTAAATGACCATCAACTTAAGATAGACTGCTAAATGCAAAAGAGGTTATATATAAATGTAATAATAGTCAAATGTAAAACATGCAAAGAACAAAGAGAAAGAATTCCAAATATACCACTGGAGAAAATTAGCAAAACATGAGAGAGAAGGAAAGAAAAGTATCAGGGAAAATCTTCAGAAACAACCACAAAACAAGTAATAAAATGGCAATAAATATATATCTATCAATAAATATCTTGAATGTAAATGGGCTAAATTCTCCAATTAAAAGACATAGGATGCCAGACTGGATAATATACACACACCTCAAAAACAACAACAACAACAACAACAAAAAATAAGAACTATCTGCCTTCAAGAGACCCATTTTAGACATAAAGACACCTATAAATTGAAAGTGAGGGGATGAAGAAACATCTCTCATGCAAATGAATTTCACAAGAAATTCAAAGTAGCAATACTTATATTGGACAAACTAGACTTTAAAACAACTACTGTAACAGGATACAGAGAGAGAACACTATATAATCATAGAGGGGACAATCCAACAAGAAGATATAACAATTGTAAATATTTACACACTGACATAGGCCACCCAAATACACAAAATAGTTAATAACAAGCATAAAGAAACTCATTGATAATAATGCAATAATAGTAGGGGACTTTTAACACCCCTTTTATATCAATGGGCAGATCATCAAAACAGAAAATCTGGAAGGTCACAGTGGCTTTGAGTGACACACTGCACAAGATGGAGTTAACATATTTTCAGAACATTCCACCCTAAAACAGCAGAATACACATTCTTTTCTAGTGCACATGGAAAATTTTTCAGAATAGATCACTTATTAGTCTACAGAATCTATAAGGAAACAATGGCTTTGAATGTCACATTAGAATAGATCAATTTAACAGATATATTCAGATAATTCCTCTCTAAAACAGCAGAATACACATTCCTTTCAAGTGTACACGGATGGGATATTCACCAGAATAGTTCATATATTAGCCCACAAAACAGACCTCAACAAATTCCAGAAGATCAAAATCATACCATGCATATTTCTGACAAAAATTCTATGAAATTAGAAGTCAACCATAAGAAAAAAATCTGGAAAGACCATAAATACATGGAGGCCACTAAACAATGAATGGCATCAAGTGTAAATGAAAAAATAATGGTCTAAAACATTTGGGATGCAGCAGAAGCAGTTCTAAGAGGGAAGTACATAACAATACAGGCCTACTTCAAGAAGTAGGAAAAATCTGAACCTAACTTTACACCTAAAGGAGCTAGAAAAATAGCAACAAATGAAACCTAAAACCAGGAGAAGGAAGGAAATGATAAAAAAGCAGAAATAAATGATGTAGAAACTAAAAAACCTCACAAAATGGATCAACAAAACCACAACTGGTTCTTTGAAAAAAAATCAATAAAATTGATAAACTCTAGGGACATCTGGGTTCTGCAGTCCATTAAGTGTCCAAATCTTGGTTTTGGTTCAGGTTGTAATTTCAGGGTCATGAAATTGAGCCCCAAATTGGGCTCCATGCTCAGGATGGAGTCTGCTTAAGACTTTCTCTTCCTCTCTCTCTGCCCTCCCTCTGAAACAAGTAATTAAATCTTTCAAAAAATTGATAAACCTAAAGCGTGGAGCACTGGGTGTGGGGAATGGGGAATGAATCTTGGAACACTGGAAAAAAAATTTTAGTAATAATAAAAAAAATTGATAAACCTCTATCTAAAATTATCAAGAAAGAAGAAGGATTTAAATAAGTAAAATCGCAAATAAGATAAATAACAGCCAACACCAACAAAATACAAATAATCATCAAGATATTTTTTATTTTTTTATTTTATTTTTTTTAAGATTTTATTTCTTTCTTTGACAGAGAAACACAGCGAGAGAGGGAACACAAGTAGGGGGACTGAGAGAGGGAAAAGCAGGCTTCCCGCTGAGCAGGGAGCCCAATGTGGGGCTCAGTCCTGGGTCTCCAGGATCATGACCTGAGCCAAAGGCAGTCACTTAACCAACTGAGCCACTCAGGTGCCCCAAGATATTTTTTAAAATTATATGCCAAAAATTGACAACCTAGAAGAAATGAATAAATTCCTAGAAACATAAACTACCAAAACTGAAACACAAGAAACAGAACACTTGAACAGACTGATAACCAGTAAGAAACTGAATCAGTATTCAAAAAATTCCCAACAAGCAAAAGTCCAGAACCAGGTGGCCTTCATAGATAAATTCTACCAACATTTAAAGAAGAATGTCTTCAAAGGCAAATTTTGCCAAACATAGAGCTAAGATCATACCCAATGGGGAATAACTGAGAGCTTTCCTTCTAAGATCAGGAACAAGATGAGGATGTCCACTCTCACCACTTCTATTCAACATAATACTGGAAGTCCTAGCCACAGGAATCACAAGAATAAATAAAAAGTATCCAGATCAATAAAGAAGAAATAAAATTTTCACTATCTGCAGATGACATGATGTTATAAAGAGAAAACCAAACAAATTTTTAGAACTGATAAATGAATTGAGCAAGGCCACAGGGTACAAAATCAGTGTATAGAAATCTGTTGAATTTCTATACACCAATAATGAAACAGCCAGGAGAGAAATAAGGAAAACAATCCCATTTACAACTGCACAAAAACTACAAGATACCTAGGAATAAACCTAACCAAAGATGAAAGACTTCTACTCTGAAAACTATAAAACTATGTTGAAAGAAATCGAAGATGACACCAGGAAATGGAAAGACATGTCAGTTATGGATTGGAAGAACATACGTTGTTAAAATGTCAATCGTTTCCAAAGCAATCTACACATTTAATTCAATCCCTAGCCAAATACTAATAGTGTTTTTCACAGAACTAGGACAATTCCAAAATTTGTATGTAACTATAAAAGACCTCAAATAGCCAAAGCAATCTTGAAAAAGAAAAACAAAGCTGGAGGCCAGACTTCTATATTACAATTCTGTAGTGATCAAAATAATATGGTATTATCACAAAAGTTAATACATACATCAATGGAACAGTATAGAAAACCAGAAATGAACCCATAACTACATGGTCAATTAATCTTTGACAAAGTAGGAAAGAATTCCAGTGGAAAAAAGACAGTCTCTTCAACAAATGGTAATGAGAAAACTGAACCAGTGGCATGCAAAAGATTGAAAATGGGTGACTTTTTTTACAGCATTCTCAAAAATTCAAAATGGTTTAAAGACCTAAATTTGAGACATTAAGCCATAAAAATGCTGGAGAATAACACAGTCAGAAATCTCTTTGATATCAGCCATAGCATAGATATGTCTCCTGAGGCAAAGGAAACAAAAGCAAAAATAAACTGTCAGACTACATCAAAATAAAAAGCCACTGCACAGTGAAGGAAACAATTAACTAAAAGGCAAAACCTATGGAATGGGAGAATATATTTGCAAATGACATATCTGATAAATAATATACAAAATATATAAAGGCTTATACAACTAAACACCCCAAAAAACAACTGAGTTAAAAAATGGGCAAAAGACATGAACAGAGATTTTTCTGAAGAAGGCCTCCACATGGCCAACAGATACATGAAAAGATGTTTATCATCACTCATAGTCAAGGAAATACAAGTTAAAATCATAATAAGATACCACCTTGCACTTGCCAAAATGGCTAAAATCAACAACACAAGAAACAAGAGGCATTGGCTAGGATGTGGAGAAAAAGGAACTCTCATACTCTGTTGGTGGGAATGCAAACTAGTGCAGCCACTCTGCAAAAAAAGTTGATAATAAAGCTATCAAAAAGTTAAAAATATTAACTATCCTATAATCTAGCAATTGCATTAGTGGGTATTTACCCAAGGAATACAAGTTAACTAATTTGAAGACATACATACACTCCTAATGATTATAGCAATATTATTTATAATATCCAATATAACAGCCAACCAAGTGTCCATTGATTGATGAATGGATAAAGAAGTGGCATACACACACAAGTGCATGCACACACACACACACACACACAGGAACTAGAATATTATTCAGCCATAAAAAATGAAATATTGCCATTTATAACAACATGGATGGAGCTAGAAGTTATATTATTAAGTGAAATAAGTCAGAGAAAGACAAGTACCACATAATCTTATGCATATGTTGAATTAAAGAAACAGGGAAAAAACGAGACAACTCAAGAAACAAACTGATGGTTACTATGGGGAATCAGGGTTAGGGGATGGGCTGAATAGGTGATGGCAATTAAGGTGTACACTTGTCATGTTGGAAGAGTTGAATCATTATAGTGTATACCTGAAGCTAATATCACCCTATAGTTTAAGCAACTGGAATTAAAATAAAAACTGAAAAAAAACTATCCTAAGTTTTTAAGAGTACAGTATTTGTGCACAAATAGGCACATATGGGACAGAACGGAAAGCCCAGAAATAAACCCATTTATAAGTGATTAATTGATTTTCAATAAAGGAAGCAAGAAGGACAGTGTCTTTATTAAATTGTATTGGTAAAACTGGACTTACCCCATACACAAAAATTTACTCAAAATGAAGATAAGACCTGAAACCTTAAAACTCATATAAGAAAACATGGGTGATAAGCTCCTTGGTATAGGTCTCAGTGATGGTTTTTTGAACCTGACTGCAAAGACATTGTAAACAAATGCAAAAATAAATGGGATGATATCAAACTAGAAAGGTTCTGCACAGTGAAGGAATCCATCAACACAAAACAAGTTACTGAATGGGATAAGATATTTGGAAATCAAATGTGTGGTAAGAGATTAACATCTGAAATATATAAAGAGCACCTATGTAGAGCACCTGGATGGCTCTGTCAGTTAAGCACTTGTCTTCAACTCAGTCATGATGCCAAGTCCTGGGATCAATGCCAGAGTTGGGCTCTCTGCTGTGGAGAGTCTCTTTTTCCCTTTCCTGCTGCTGCTTCCCCTGTTTGTGCATTCTTTCTCTCTTCCTCTGACAAATAAATAAATTATGTCTTAAAAGAAAAAGAGCCCCTACAACTCAATAACAGTAGCCTAAAGAATCTGATTTAAAATAGAGGATTTGAAGAGAGTTTATTTTAAGGAAGCCCCAAATGGCCAATGAGCACATGAAAAGATGCTCATTATCACTAATCACCAGGAAAATGTAAATCAGTACCATAATGAGATATTACATCATACCTGTTAGAATGGCTATTATCAAAAAGATAAGAAATAACAAGTTTTGGTGAGGCTGTAAAGAAAGGTAACCCTCCTGAATTGTTGCTGGAAATGGAAATTGGAGCAGCCATTATTGAAAACAGGATGGATTTTTCTCAAAAAAGTAAAAAATAGACCTACCATATAATCCATTAATTTCACTATAGGCATACTTCATTTTATTCTGCTTTTTTGTGCCTCACAGGTACTTTGTATCTTATAAGTTACAGGTTTGTAACAACTCTGCATCAAGCAAATCTATCAGAACCTTTTTTCCAACAGCATTTGCTCACTTCATGTCTCTGTCATGTATTAATTGCCACAATATTTCAAACCTTTTCCTCACTAATGTATTTGTTATGGGTATCTGGAATTAATGATATCTGAGTTTAATAATTTTTTTGAAATTCTACCAACTGTGGTCTTATAAAATGGTAAACTTAAATGTTTTGTGTGTTCTGAATTCTCCACCAGCCAGCCATTCCCCCAATTCTCTCCCACTATCTCGGCTTCCCTATTGCCTAAGACATAACAATATTGAAATTAGACTGATTAATAATTCTCCAGTGGCCTCTAAGTGTTCAAGCAAAGGGAGAGCAGCACATTTCTCACTTTAAATCAAAAGCTGAAAATAATTAAGCTTAGGAAGGTGTGATGAAAGCTTAGATAGATGAAAACTTAGGTTTCTTCAGACAAACAGCTAATTTTGAATAGAAAGGGAAAGTTCTTGAAGGAAATTAAGTACTGCTCCAGTGAACAGACAGATATTAAGAAAGTGAAACCACCTTATTGCTGATATGGAGAGTTTTAGTGGTCTGGATAGAAGATCAAACTACCCACATGATACACTTGAGCCAAAGTGTAACCCAGAGCAAAGCCCTAAGTATCTTCAATTCTGTGGAGACTGAGAAAGGTAAGGAAGCTGCAGAAGAAAAGTCTGAAGCTTACAGAGGTTGGTTTATGAGGTTTAAGGAAAAGAAGCCATCTGCATAACACGGAAGCGCAGGGTGAAGCAGCATGTGCTAAAGCAGAAGCTGCAGCAACTTACCCAGATTTAGCTAAGATAATTAAATGAAGATGGTTACACTAATTATAGGTTTCCAAGGTGGACGAAAGTCTTTTATTGGAAAAAGATGGTACCTAGGACTTGCACAGCTAGAAAAGTTAATGCCTAGCTTCAAAGCTTCAAATAGCAGGCTGATTCACTTGTTAGGGGCTAATGCAAGTGACTTTAAGCTAAGCCAGTGCTCATTTACCATTCTGAAAATCCTAGTGCCTTTAAGAATTATACTAAATCTACTCTGCCTGTGCTTTATACTGTAAATGCAACAACAGAGCCTGTACGATAGGGCATCTGTTTACAAATGGTTTGCTATCTATTTTAAGCCCAATGTTGCAACCTATTGCCAGGAAAACAAAATTCCTTTCAAAATATTACTGTTCAATGACAATGCACCTTATCACCCAAGAGCTCTAGAGGGGATATACAACTAGATTAACATTGTTTTCATGCCTGCTGACATATCCATTCTGCAGCCCCTAGATCAAGGACTAATTTTAACCTTCAGGAATTATTACTTAAATACATGTTGGTGGCTGAATAATCAAAAAGAATGAAATCTTGCCATTTCCAGTGATGTGGGTGGAACTAAATGGTATGCTAAGTAAAATAAGTCAGTCAGAGAAAGACAAATACCATATGATTTCACTCATGTGGAATTTAAGAAACAAAACAGATAAGCTTAGGGTAACAGAAGGAAAAATAAAGAAAATGAAAAGAAAGAGGGAGGTAAACCATAAAGGACTCTTAACTATAGGAAACAAACTGAGGGTTTCTGGAGGGAAGGTGGGTGGGGAAATGGGGTAATTGGGTGGTGGGCATTAAGGAGGGCACTTGATGTAATGAGCACTGGGTGTTATATGCATCTGGTGAATCCCTAAATTCTACCCTTAAACTAATAATAAAAACAAACAAACAAACAAAAACAAACAAACAAGAAATACATTTTGTAAGACTAAAGCAGCCATAGACTGTGATTCCTCTGATGGATCTGGGAAAAGTAAGTTGAATCCCTTCTGGAGAGGATTCACCATTCTAGATGTTAAGAATATTTGTGATTCATAGAAAGACGTCAAAATATCAACATAAATATGAGTTTGGAAGAAATTATTTTCAATTCTCAGGTGTAGTTCTTAAAAATTGAAGTACCAGTTGTATAGTTAAAATCCGTGGATCCGCAGGGGGATACTTGCGATTTTGAATTCCCTCCAGATTGTGAATTTCCATGCCCAGGGTGGAGATTATGACCAGATTATGTCTCAGCCATTCCAATCCACTTTGGTGGGAATTTTTTTTTTCTCATCATCTGATATATTTGCTCAGCTAGCTTTTGAATTTTTGTTTTTGTTTTCCAGAGGAATTGTTCTATATATAGCTGTAGATTTGGTGTATCTGTGGGAGGAGAGGAGTTCATGATCTTCCTACAATGACATCTTGAACAGGAACCTGCTATTATTCTATTGCTGCTATTTCTGTCTTCAGGTCTGTCAGTGTTTGCTTTATATATTCGTGTGCTCTGATGTTGCCTGCATATAAATTCTTTTGTTGAATCATCATGGTGAATTGACCCTTTTATTATTGTCCTTTCTTCTTCATGGTTTTGAATTAACTTTGTCTAAGTTTAGCCACCCTGTTCTTTTTTATTTGTTCATTTGCATGAAATATGTTTCACTGTATATGTATGGGCTTAAATGCGAAGTGAGCCTCTTATAGATAGAATAGAGTAGGGTTATTTTTTTACCCATTCAGTCCGTGTCTTTTGATTGAGGTGTTTGATCCATTTACATTTAAAGTAATTATGTTGTGGAAAGATTCTTCTGTTGCTATTTTGGTAATTGTGTTCTGCTTGTCTTGTTATTTTGCTCCTTTTTTCCTCTTGCTTTCTTCCTTTGTATTTCACTGATTTTTAAATATATATATATATATATTATATGTATTACATATATATTCTTTATTTCATTTTTTTAGTATTCCAAGATTCATTGTTTATGCCCCACACCTAGTGCTTCATCAAATATGTACCCTCCTCAATATACTCCACCAGACTCACCCACCCCCTACCCTCTCCCTTCCAAAACTCTCAGTTTGTTTTTCAGAGTCCAAAGGCTCTTGTGCTTCATCTCTCTCTCTGATTTACCCCGGTTCACATTTCCTTTCCTTCTCCTAAGGTCCTCCATGTTACTTATTATGCTCCACAAGTAAGTGAACTCTGATACTTGACTTTGTCTGCTTGGCTTATTTCACTCAGAATAACCACCTCTAGTCCCATCCATGTTGCTACAAAAGTTGGGTATTCATCCTTTCTGATGGTGGTGTAATATTCCATTGTATATATGGACATATCTTCTTTTACCATTCATCTGTAGAAGAGTACCTTGGATCTTTCCATAGTTTGGTGATTGTGGCCATTGCTGCAATGAACACATTGGGGTACATATGGCCCTTCATTTCACTACATCTGTATCTTTGGGGGTAAATACCCAGCAATGCAAAAAACTTTCTTTTCTTTTTTCCTTTGGTGTGACATCAGTATTTTCTTTGTGGTTACCATGAGGTTTCAATAAAAACATCTTATAGAATTTATAATCAGCTAAAAAGTTAACTCAAATTGTATATCAAAGTTATACTTTTTCTTCTTTTCCTCACACAATGTTATTGCTTTCCAAGTTTATTTGTTTATATTGTACTTCTAGTAAGATGTTTATATTTATATTTATTTTTGATGCTTTTGTCTTTTAACTTTTATACTAGAATTAAAAGTGGTTTACCCACCACCATTTGGTAATATAGTGTTATGTGTTTTCCTTTATCAGTGAGTTTTTTACTTAATGTTACTGTGTTGCTGTTTAGTGTCTTTAATTTAAAGTCAAAGAACTCACTTTAGTATTTCTTGTAGTACAGCTCTAATAATAAATTCCCTCAACTTTTGCTTGCCTTGGGAAATCTTTATCTTTTCTTTAGTTTTGAAGGACAGTTGTACCATATATAGTATTCTTTATTGGTGGTCTTTTTTCTGCCTTTGAATTTGAATTTGAATTTATTATCTGTTGCCCATAAAGTTTCTGCTGGAAATTTCACTGATAGGCTTATAAAGGTGTCTCTTTATGCATACCAAGTTGCTTCCCACAAATGGGGGGGACTTTATAAGCTTGGAGAAGGGAGAGGAACAGACCCTACACTAATACATTAGACACCTACAGGAACCAGGGAGAATATACTCTCCCTACCTTGATAACACCTCATGTCTTGTCCCCATGTTCTCCTGTGCATCCACCCTATTTAACCCACAAAAATTGCAAGAGTCTTTCCCAAACAGTTCCTGATGTATCTCCTTCTTTAATCAACCAAGGAAGTAATCAACACCACCCCAAAGTGACTTTTGCTCTGAGGAGAGGGGAAGAAAACAATACGCCATTTCCACTGCAGGCCCAGCAGTTATACCAGGTACAGACATTTGATATGACTACTGGCCCTGCCCACCAACAAAAACCTCTCAAGGGGCAGCACAGGGAGATAGCCCTGCACCTCAGGCTCACTGCACCTCTGAAATATTGGCAGCAGGCATCTGGTCAGACCTACCAGCAAAAGCTTTTTAGATGACAAAGCAGGGAGAACACCCTGTAGATTAGTGCTACTTTAGCCCCAACAGAAGGACTAGGGATAGACATCTTGTTTGACTGACAATACCATTCACCAACAAAAACCTCTCAGGAGATAATGCAGGGGGAGCACCTTACAGTTTTATGTGACTAAAGTCTTGGCAAACAGGCTGAGAGTAGACATCTGGTCTAACTGCAGACACTGCCAAACTACAAGCCGAAAGCAACCCCAGCTTTGTCTATTAACAGCAGAGGGCTAACACTCTGCCCACTGTGCCAATAGGCAAAATTGGCCATGATGGCAGTCTGGACTGAAGGCAACTGTGTTTCAGCCACAACAGTAGGGTATATGCAACACATACAGGAGACACCCCTGAAATACCAGGCTCATTATGGGAACATTATGTTACAGGGCACAACAGGACCTCTTCTTCATAAGGCCACTACTTAACAGGGCACAACAGGACCTCTTCTTCATAAGGCCACTACTTTCAAGATCAGGAGACATGATGACTTTTCTAATGCATGAAAACAGAGTTAAACAAATGAGAGGACAATGGAGTATATCCCAAATGAGAGTAGGACAAAATCACAGCAAAGGAGTATTTATATTGGACAAAACAGACTTTAAAACAAAGTCTATAACAAGAGATGAACACTAAATGTTAAAGGGAAAAAACCAAAAAATGATTTACCAATTGTAGCTATGCACTAGACATGGAAGCACCTAAATATGTAAAGATACTATTAACACTTAAATATGTAAAGAAACATAAAGAAAGACATTGACAGTAATATAATACTAGGGGACTTTAATACCCCACTTACATTAAAACATAGATCATTCAGACAAAAAAATCAGTAAGAAAATATTGTTTGAATTATATTTTGAATCAGATAGACCTAATAGACATATTCAGAACATTTCATCCCAAAATAGTGGAAGACATTTTTTTTCAGGAGCACATGGGCCATTCTTCAGATTAGATCACATGTAAGACCACAAAAGTCTTAAAAAATTCAAAAAGCCTGAAATCTTATCATGCATTTGTTTCAAACACAACACTATTACACTAGAAGTTAATCACAGAAAAATCTGGAAAGAACACAAACACCTGAAGACTAAATAATATGCTACTATACAATGAATGGATCAACCAAGAAATCAAAGAGGAAATTAAAAAATACATGGGGAAAAATGAAGATGAAACCACAGTTATCACAATATGATATGGCATGAAACATTTCTAAGAGGGAATATTATAGCAACACAAGCCTACCTTAAGAAGCAAGAACAATCTCAAAGATCTGGAACTTGAACCAAAAGAAACTAGAAAAAGAATAAACAAAACCCAAGCCAGGAGAAGGGAGGAAAAAATAAAGAGAAGAGCAGAACTAAGTGAAACACACACACACACACACACACACACACACCACCACCACCACCACCACCACCACCACCACCACCACCACCACCACCACCACCAACAGGAAAAACAAACTAAAAACAAAAAACAACCCTCAAAAGAACTGATCAATGAAACCAGGAGCTGGTTCTTTGAAAAGATCAACAAAATCAATTAACCTTTAAATAGACTTACCAAGAAAAAAAACCACTCAAAATAAATAAAATCAAGAATTAAGGAGGAGAAACAACAACTGACAGCATAATGTATGAAAGAATATAATGGAAAATGATACGTAAAATAAATTGGACAAATTAGAAGAAATGGATAAAATTCTAGAAACATATAATCTTCCAAAACTGAGTCAGAAAGAGAAAACTTGAGCAGACTGATTACTAACAATGAAATTGAATCAGTAATCAAAAAAATCTCCAAAAACAGAAGTCCAGGACCAGATGCCTTCACAGGTGAATTCTACATAAATATTTAAAGAAGAGTCAATATACCTGTTGTTCTCAAACTGTTCCCAAAAATAGAAGAGGAAGGAAAGCTTCCAAATTTATTCTGAGGCCAGCATTACCCTTATGCTAGAATTAGATAAAGACATTACAAAAAACAACTACAAGCCAATATCTCTAATGACATAGATGGAAAAATTCTTAACAAAATATTATCAAACCAAAATATACAATATGTTAAAAAAATTATTTGCCACAATCAAGGAGGATCAAGTGGGACCCAGAGATTCAAGAGTAATTCAATATTTTTAAACCCATCACCATGGTTAATCACATTAACATAGGAAGAATAAAAACCATGTGTTTATCTCAATAGATGTAGAAAAGGCATTTGCAAATACTTTTTCACAAAGGAAAACATTAATTCATGATAATAATTCTCAACAAACTAGGTTTAGAGGGCATATACCTGAACATAATAAAGGACATATATGAAAAACCCAGAGCAAACATCATAATGGTAAAAAACCAAGAGATTTTCCCTATGGTGAGGAACAAGGCAAGGAGGTACTCTCTCACTGCTTTTATTCAAAATGATAGTGGAAGCCCTAGCTACATTAGACAATAAAAAGAAATAAAAGGCATCTAAGTTGGTAGGGAAGAAGCAAAACTTTTCCTCTTTGCAGATGACATTCTGTATAGAAAACCTGAAACACTACATCAGGAAGTTGCTAGAACTAATAAATGAGTTCAGTAAAATTGCAGGTTAGTAAATTAATATACAGGGATGCCTGGGTGTCTCAGTTGTTGAGGGTGTTCCTTTGGCTCCTGTCATGGTCCTGGAGTCCTGGGGTCGAGCATTGGGCTCCCTGCTCAGTGGGAGACCTGCTTCTCCCTCTCTCACTGCCCCTGCTTGTGTTCCCTGTCTAGCTGTGTTTCTCTCTGTCAAATAAAATCTTTAAAAAATTAAAATAAAAAAATTAATATACAGAACTCTGTTGTACTAATGTGTACACTGACAGTGAAATAGCAGAAAAAGCAATTAAGAAACCAATGCCCTCTGGGGGCACATATTGCAATGAGCACTGAGTGTTATACAAAACAATGAATCATGGAACACTACATCAAAAATGAAGTACTTTATGGTGACTAACATAACATAATAAAAAAAGAATTTATGATTTTTTTTAAAAAAGAAATCAATGCCATTTGCAATTGCACCAAAAGAATAAAATAGCTAGGAATAAACTTAACCTAGGAGGTAAGAGACTAATATTCTAAAAGTTATAAAACATTGGTGAAAGAAATTGAAGATGACACAAAGAAATGGAAAGCTATTCCATGCTAATGAGTTGGAAGAACCAATATTGTTAAAAAGTCAATGCTATACAAAGCAGTCTAAAGATATAATTCAATATTTATAAAATACTAACAATGTTTTTTACATAACAGGATCAAATAATCCTAGAATTAGTGTGGAATCACAAAAGAACCTAAATAGCCAAAGCAATCCTGAAAGAGAAGAACAGAAGTACATGTATCACAGCTCCAGATTTCAAGACATACTACAAAACTAATCAGAACAGTATGATATTGGTACAAAAGTACTACATAGATAAATAGAATTTATATTTGTGCCTTCTTTTTTTAAATTAACATATAATGTATTATTTGCTTTGGGGGTACAGGACTGTGAATCATCAGTTTTACACATTTCACAACACTCACCATAGCACATACCCTCCCGAATGTCCATAATCCAGCCACCCTACCCCTCCATCCACAACCCCCAGCAACCCTCAGTTTATTTCCTGAGATTAAGAGTCTCTTATGGTTTTTCTTCCTCACAAGACGTATCTTGTTTCATTTTTTCTCTTCCTACCCCTCACAACCCCCCTCCCCGCCCTGCCTCTCAAATTCCGCATATCAGAGAGATCATACACCCACACCCACACACCCTCCACACCATATCCTGTTGGACATCTAGGTTTTCCATAGTTTGGCTATTGTAGATATTGCTGTTATAATAAACATTGGGGTGCACATGCCCCTTCAGATCACTATATTTGTATCTTTAGGGTAAATACCAGTAGTGCAATTGCTGGATGATCATAGGGTAGCTCAACGTTTTGAGGAACCTCTACACTGTTTTCCAGAGTGGCTGCACCAGCTTGCATTCCCACCAAAGTGTAGGAGGATGCCCTTTTCCCCACATCCTCTCCAACATCTGTCATTTCCTGACTTATTAATTTTAGCCATTCTGACTGGTGTGAGGTGGTATCTTATTTTGGTTTTAATTTTTATTTCCCTGATGCTAAGTGATGTTAAGCACTTTATCATGTGCCTATTGGCCATTTGGATGTCTTCTCTGCAGAAATGTCTGTTCATGTCTTCTGCCCATTTCTTGATTGGATTATTTGTTCTTTGGATGTTGAGTTGTATAAGTTCTTTATAGATTTTGGGTACTAGCCCTTTATCAGATATGTCATTTGCAAATATCTTCTCCCATTCTGTCGATTGTCTTTTGGTTTTGTTGACTGTTTCCTTTGCTGTGCAGAAGCTTTTGATCTTGTTGAAATCCCAGTAGTTCATTTTTGCCGTTGCTTCCCTTGCCTTTGGTGATATTTCTAGGAAGAAGTTGCTATGGCTGAGGTTGAAGAGGTTGCTGCTGGTGTTCTCCTCAAGAATTTTGATGGATTCCTATCTCACACAGAGGTCTTTCATCCATCGAGTCTATTTTTGTGTATGTTGCAAGGAAATGGTCCAGTTTCATTCTTCTGCATGTGGCTGTACAATTTTACTGGCACTATTTGTTGAAAAGACTGTCTTTCTTTCCATTGCACATTCTTTCCTGATTTGTTGAAGATGAGTTGACCATAGAGTTGAGGGTTCATTTCTGGTCTCTATTCTGTTGCATTGATCTATGTGTCTGTTTCTATGCCAGTACCAGACTCTCTTGATGATTACAGCTTTGTAATAGAGCTTGAAGTCTGGAATTGTGATGCTGCCAACTTTGGTTTTCTTTTTCAATATTCCCCTGGCTTTTTGGGGTCTTTTTTGATTCTGTATAAATTTTAGGATCACTTGTTCCATTTCTTTGTAAAAAGTTTTTGGTATTGAGATAGGGATTGCATTAAATGTGTATATTGCTCTAGGTGGTATAGACATTTTCACAGTACTTATTCTTCCAATCTATGAGCATGGAATGTTCTTCCATTTATTTGTTTCTTCCTCAATCTGAGTACAGATTCTTTGCCTCTTTGGTTAGATTGATTCCTACGTATCTTATGTTTTTAGATGCAATTGTAAATTGGATAGATTCCTTAATTTTTCTTTCTTTTGTCTTGCTGTTGGTGTATAGAAATGCAACTGATTTCTGTACGTTGATTTTATATCCTGATATTTTACTGAATTCCTGGATTATATCTAACAGTTTTGGAGTGGAGTCTTTTGGGTTTTCCACCTAAAGTATAATATCATCTGCAAAGAGTGGGGATTTGACTTCTTCTTTGCCAATTCAGATGTCTTTTATTTATTTTTGTTGTCTAATTGCTGAGGCTAGAACTTCTAGTACTGTGTTGAACAGCTGTGGTGACAGTGGCCATCCCAGCAGTGTTTCCTACCTTAGGGGAAAAGCTCTCAGTTTTTCCCCATTGAGAATGTTATTCACTATGGGTTTTTTATAGATAGCTTTTATGATATTGAGGTATGTACCCTCTATTCCTACACTTTGAAGAGTTTTGATCAAAAAAGGAATCTGTACTTTTTCAAATGCTTTTTCAGCATCTTTTGAGAGGATCAGATATTTCTTGTTTTTCCTTTTTATTAATGTAGTGTATCACATTGATTGATTTGCAGATGTTGAACCAACCTTGCAGTCCAGGAATAAATCCCACTTAGTCATGGTGAATAATCCTTTTAATGTACTGTTGGATCCTACTGGCTAGTATTTTGGTGAGAATTTTTGCATCTGTGTTCATCAAGAGTATTGGTCTGTAATTCTTCTTTTTTGATTGTGTCTTTGGTTTGGGGATCAATGTAATGCTGGCCTCATAAAATGAGTTTGGAAGTTTTCCTTCCATTCTAATTTTTGGAACAGTTTCAGGAGAATAGGTATTAATTCTTCTTTAAATGTTCAGTAGAATTCCTCTGGGGCTTTCTGGCCCTGGGCTCTTGTTTGTGGGGAGAGTTTTGATGACTGTTTCAATCTCCTTACTGATTATGGGTCTGTTCAGGTTTTATATTTCTTCCTGGTTCCATTTTTGTAGTTTATGTATCTCTAGGAATGCATTCGTTTCTTCCAGATTGTCAAATTTGCTGGCGTATAGTTGCTCATAATATGTTCTTATAATTGCTTGTATTTCTTTGTGTTGGTTGTGATGTCTCCTCTTTCATTCATGATTTTATTAATTTGGGTCCTTTCTCTTTTCTTTTTGATAAGACTGGCCAGGAATATATCAATCTTGTTAATTCTTTCAATGAACCAGCTTCTAGTTTTGTTGATCTGTTCTACTGTTCTTTTGGTTTCTATTTCATTGATTTCTGCTCTGATCTTTATTATTTATCTTCTGCTGTGTTTAGGCTTTCTTTGCTGTTATTTTTCCAGCTCCTTTTAGTGTAAGGTTAGGTTGTGTATTTGAGACCTTTCTTGTTTCTTGAGAAAGGCAGTATATTGCTATATACTTTGCTCTCAGGACTGCCTTTGCTGAACAGTTGTGTTTTAATTTTCCTTTGTTTCCATGACTTTTTAAAAAAATTCTTATTTAATTTCCTGGTTGGCACATTCATTTTTTAGCAGGATACTCCTTAGCCTCCATGTATTTGAGTTCTTTCCAACCTACCTCTTGTAGTTAAGTTCTAGTTTCAAAAGCATTGTGGTCTGAAAATATGAAGGGAATGATCCCAATCTTTTGGTACCAGTTCAGACCTGATTTGTGCCCCAGGATATGATCTATTCTGGAGAATGTTCCCTGTGCCCTAAAGAAGAATGTGTATTCCATTGCTTTGGGATGGAATGTTCTGAATATATATGTGATGTCCATTTGGTACAGTGTGTCATTTAAAGCTTTTATTTCCTTGTTGATCTTTTGCTTAGATGATCTGTCCATTTCAGTGAGGGGGTGTTAAAGTCCCCTAGTATTATTGTATTATTGTTGATGTGTTTCTTTGATTTAGTTGTTAATTGGTTTATATAATTGATTGCTCCCATGTTAAGGATATAGATATTTAAAATTGTTAGATCTTCTTGTTGGACAGACACTTTAAGTATGATATAGTATAATTGATTGCTCCCATGTTAAGGATATAGATATTTAAAATTGTTAGATCTTCTTGTTGGACAGATACTTTAAGTATGATATAGTGTCCTTCCTCATCTCTTATTATAGTCTTTGGCTAAAAGTCTAATTCGTCTGATAGAAGGATTGCCACCCCAGTTTTCTTTTGATGTCCATTAGAATGTAAATTGTTTTTCACCCCCTCACTTTAAATCTGGAGGTGACTTTGGGTCTAAAATGAGTTACTTAAACACAGCATATTGATGGGTCTTGTTTTTTTTTTTTTTTAAACCATTCTGATACCCTGTGTCTTTTGATTGGGGCATTTAGCCCATTACATTCAGGGTAACTATTAAAAGATATGAATTTAGTGCCATTGTATGAACTTTAAGGTGACTGTTACTGTTCATTGTCTCTGTTCCTTCCTGGTCTGTTACTTTTAGGCTCTCAATTTGATTAGAGGACCCCTTTCAATATTTACTATAGGGCTGCTTTGGTGTTTGCAAATTCTTTTAGTTTTTTTTTTATTATTATTTTTTCCTGGAAGCTTTTTATTTTTCCTTCTGCTTTCAATGACAGCCTAGCTGGATATAGTTTTTTTTTTTTTTTTAAGATTTTACTTATTTATTTGACAGAGAGAAACACAGCTAGAGAGAGAACACAAGCAGGGGTAGTGAGAGAGGGAGAAGCAGGCCTCCTGCTGAGTGGGGAGCCTGATGCAGGGCTCGATCCTGGGACTCTGGGATCATGACCTGAGCTGGAGGCAGATGCTTAACAACTGAGTGAACCAAGTGCCCCCTGGATATAGTATTCTTGGATGCATATTTTTTCTCATTTAGTGCTCTGGATATATCATGTGAGTCCTTTCTGGCCTGCCAGGTCTCTGTGGATAGGTCTGCTGCAAATCTAATATTTCTTCCATTGTATGTTATAGCCCTCTTCTCCCAAGCTGCTTTTAGGATTTTCTCTTTGTCACTGAGACTTGTAAATTTTACATTTAGATGACAGGATGTTGACCTATTTTTATTGATTTTGAGGGGGTTCTCTGTGCCTCCTGGATTTTGATGCTTATTCCCTTTGCCAAATTAAGGAAATTCTCTGCTATACTTTGCTCCAATATACCTTCTGCCCCTCTATCTTTTTCTTCTGGGATCCCAATTATTCTAATATTGTTTCATCTTAGGTTATCATTTATCTCTCAAATTCTCCCCTTATGGTCCAGTAGTTGTTTGTCTATTTTTCTCAGCTTCTTTATTTACCATAATTTGGTTTTCTATATCACTAATTCTCTCTTCTGCTTCATTTATCCTAGCAGTAAAAGCCTCCATTTTGATTGCACCTCATTAACAGCATTTTTTCATTTCAACTTGGTTAGATTTTAGTTCTTTTATTTCTCCAGGAAGGGATTTTATTTCTCCAGAAAGGGATTCTCTAGTATCTTCCATTTTTTTTCAAGCCCAGCTAGCACCTTGATAATCATCATTCTGAACTCTGATTCTGATATATTACTAATGTGTCTATTGATTGGGTCTCTAGCCATTAGTATGACTCTTGTTCTTTTATTTTGGGGTTAGTTTTCTGCCTTGTCATTTTATCTGGATAAGAATAGATGAATGAGAGAACAAAATAATAAAAAGGTAATACTGACCCCAGAAAAATATACATTAGCCAAGTCAGAAGAGACCTGAAACCAGGGGGAGAAGAAAGGAAAAAAAATCTATATCTATCTGTCTATATATGGTTAGAGTAGTGAATTGAACAGACCCACAAACTTGATTTTTGGGTGTATTTTGGTCTGTTAGAAGAAACGGCCTCCTAACACTTTAAAGAAAGAAAAACTTATATATGTACAAAAATAGGGTACACATAATAAAGGGATGGAATATGACTGTAAAGAAAAAATATAAAAGATTTGTAAAAAGGAATTGATAAGAAGTTGGTTGAAAAAAGAAAAAAATGAGGAAAGAATGAGATGAAGCTGGAGACTAGAAGAAAGCCATGAACTAGATTTAGGGTGTATTTTGATCTATTAGAAGAAACTGTATCCCAAAATTTTAATGAAAAACCTGTATGTTTTCAAAAAAAAAAGCTTAAATAAAAGGAAGATATAGAATATGACTATAATAATGAAAATTTAAAAAGATTTTTTAAAAACGTATTGATAAGATAAAATAAAGTACATTAAAATAGGAAAGAGAAAAGTTTAAAAATAGAACAAGAAAAAAATAAAATAAAATAAATTAACTTTAAAAGAATAAAGAATCATGAAAAGAAAGCCATGAATTCTATGTGGTGCTCTCCCATAGCTCTGGAGTTCCGCCTTTCTCTTTGATCTTGGTTTTGGCTGGATGTTCTCACTGATCTTTTGGGGAGGGTTCTGTTGTATTGATTCTCAAATGTCTTTTCCTGAGGTGGAACTGCTCTGCCCTTGCCAAGGGCCAGGCTAAGCAATCTGCTCAGGTTCGCTCTTAGTAGCCTTTGTTCCCTGAATGCTTTCGGTAGAGCTTTGAGGATGGGAATGAAGATGGTGGACTCC